>NMRA01000180.1:436318-511037 GCA_002633005.1 Phoronis australis | reverse complement strand
GTAGCATGGTTTTACAGAAGTGTTGAATCAACATTTGATCAAAATTTTACTATTTGTTACATTTGGTTGTCTTTTTGAAAAATCGAAAAGTAACATTTGTCGTATTTATTTTTGTTTGAAGTAACTGATAAAAAGAGTTACTGTGAAAAGCTGTCATGGCAACCACAGATCTTTTAATTAAAAAACAGTAACTGGATAAAACATTTTGCCATCTTAGCACAACAGCAAAATATTTCCACTCATCACAGGTCAGTATGGTTTTTCAAATTGGGAACTTAAACTTTGAAATCAACACACACTTGTATAGTGCACTTAAATGACACAGGGCTGTTTGGCATTTTTTAATCACAAAATTATTTTTAGCAATATTGTAGAAATGCATCTCTTTAGTGAAACTTATCTATTTTTCAGGCTCTTGTGTTACCTCAGGCTCTGGCCACACCCCTCGGTGGCCTTTTTCTGGATCTTTTCGAGCAAGTGAATTGTGAAGTTGGATTAGGTTACATAATACTCTTCTTGTTGACGGCAGTCTATTTTTTCCTCAGCGGGATATTTGTGATAAAGATCAAGCGCGCAGTTTGAAAGACGCAAATGGTACAACTAAATGAATCTCGATGATGTATTGGGAGAATTTAGCAGCAGTCCATCTTGAAGACAAAACTGTTGTGCTCTTTACCAGTATTATGTTGTATGTGTGCACTGGTCCTCATTTGCCAAGTTCTCAGAAAGGCTATGGTTCATTAGTTTTTGACCTGTTCTGCTGGAACAACTTTTGACACCAAGACTACAACAGGTTCAAATTTAAAGATTTTCTCCTTCGAACCAGGCCTTTTGGTTGAGTTGGAACTTAATATGTTTCAAGAAACTTCTGGAAACCTCGAGGATTATGAAAGTATAGTGATTGGCAGTGCAGTTTCAGCAGTGAAGACGGGTGATCCGACATTCCTCATTAGGCAAATCTTACACTAAAAGGATATGCATGCAAGTAGATGAGAATGCATGCACTGTTTACACCAGACGGTATCCAGCAAAATCCTCTTCACTTCAAAGGCTTGATTGCGCTGTCACGGATTGAAGTGAGCTTCTCGCGGTTCATGGGATTAGCTGAACGTGTTGGATGAGATATTTGCGGTTGTAAACAAACACGCCTGTTTAGCGTACGAGTTTCAAAGTAAAAAAGTAACAATAAGTAAGGCCAACATGACTATTTTTTTTAAGATGAAAAGAAAGTAGCCGTCTTTGACTTTTTAAAATTGATACATTAATTGTACAAGAAATTAGTGAATAGGTTTTGTTCAACATCACAGCTAGTATAATAATTTGCGAATCGATTTTGACGAGTAAGTCACAGTCTGGCTCAGGTTTGCTTAGGTGTTGGGGTAACAAAACCCCAAATGTTAGCGTGGGAGTTGTCTCCTGTGTTATTACAGTACATGCCAAAAATAATCGGATAAATTACACCATAGATTACACTAGTCTGTGATGACAGAATTCCTTGTCATGACATGCAAGTGGAGTTCACCATCAGGGTAGCTGAAATGACCCTTAGTGTCAAGTCTTGACACGTCATTACCTGTCATGGAAAACAAAATTTTGTCCCATTATTTACATGTGCAGCATGTGTCCACAAATTGTGTCTCAGTCACTGGTAAAGAGAGTTGTATAATTTTGTGTAGTGAAAAGCTCCATGCACGTGTTTTGATTGGGCAGACATTAAGTTTTATGCACTCAGGGACTACTGACTTTGTACGGTAAATTGGTGAATGAAAACCTAGCTCAGAGGATGGGATGACCGCAAAGATTGCCTTTTGATTTCTTGCACAGTCAAGAGTTTTGACAAGTTGTGCAGAGATCCTCAGACCTGCTGTTCTATCTGTGGCCTTATATTAATTTATAAATCGTTTGAAAGTGAGCAAAATGGCCCACAAGGTCATGGAGCAGTTACCACATTTTTGTTGTATCGATTATTATTTATCTGCATTCTTTTTGTAACCAGTATTTTATGAAGACCTCTTTAAAACACGCACATCAAATCAGTTTTGGATGTGTGGCTTTTTATTTTGCTAATTGCTGTGCCAAAGACTGGTTTAACAAGTGCAATATTATAACGGTGCTAATGGCCATTATTACTAAATTACTGAGCAATATTGAAGTATGTTGTGTATTAATATTAGTGAAAGTATTTAAGTCACCAAGAAAACTGTGGTTGTACATTTTCAATGTCGGAAACGGGAACGTTTGAAGTAGATGGCTTGTTGCTAAAAAGTTGATCTCAGAGTGTTCTTACCGAGGCTGAAAATCATTCCTCGGTTTTGGAAGGAATGTGTCGCAATGTTATTGCTTGGGGTTGAAGTCTTCAGGTGGGCCAAATTAGGTCACATCATTTCTGTGTTGAATGAGTGGTATGATGGTTACCAGGGTTGAGAATTGTCTATGGTTGACTGCTCAAGTACTGAGCATATTCCCCGTCTTTGTGACGTTAGGAAATAGCTCTCAGTAGAATGACCCAAAAATCCTGGTACCCGTGTTTAAAAGAGCTGTAGAATGAACCAAATTAAAATCTCGATACCAATGTTTAATTAAACACTATGTAGAATGCCGCAAAAATACTAGTACCTATGTGTAATTAAATGCCGGCGGAGTGGCCCAAAAATCCTGGTACTCACGTTTAATTAAACGCTCTGCAGAACGCTTCAAAAATCCGGTTACCCATGTTTAATTGAACACCATGTAGAATGACCCAAAATCCTGTTACCCATGTTTACATAAACACCCTGTAAAATGACCCAAAAATCTTGGTACCCGTATTTAGAACAGCCTTTTAAACTAAATCCTGATGGAGTGTTTTGGTTTAAGACCCTGAATGTGGTATGGTGAAAGAGGTACCCCTGATTGCCAAAATGCATGATTAAATCTGCTCAGTCAATTAGCGTGCAACACTCATTAAGCACCAGTAGACTGAAAAAGGATCGCTCTCGAGTGTTTTCAATTAAACATTGTGTACCAAGAGCCATGAGCCGCCCCGAGTGTAGTGCCACAAGTGTTATTAGTAAAATCTGTTTTTGTTGTGTAGTACATTAATAATACTAGCAGAAAACCAAAAACGGTGGTAGGCTTATCAATATTATTTTGTTATGACTTCAACTTCAGTTATTTAAAAAAAAAACTCTCAACTACTTTGCAGTAGTCATTGTGACCATGAAAGATCCAATAAAACAGGAAGTATTTGTCGTTTCTATTATTCAAAGTGTTGTTCCCAACACCAATGGACACAGGAGTTCTCTTCCACACAATGGTAAACGCTGTGCAATTCATACCAACACAATACCTAGGTGATGGGAAAATTGGTAGCCGAAAACAAGACCAAATGAAGAATGCCAATCCCTTGTTGCCTCTTGTTCCATTTACCCACCAGAGACAATACCAGGAAGCAAAAATACCCACCGGAGAAAATGCCTCATTGGAGGCAAGGTACCCCCACAAGAACACCCCTGGACAAAATCCCATCCCAGATGAGATCTAAACTGGTGTTAAATAACTACCCAAATTAGTGGCACATCATTCTAACCAACTGTTCTCATGCAGGAGCCCCCATATTGTGGTCTAGTCATGGCACCAATATTGTTCCTCATTAACGAACTATGTGCCGTACTTTTTAGAGAATGTGGACGACTTTTCACGAAAACGCCTGAAATTTGACGAAATACCAATTGTTATAAACATTTTTACGAGCATTTTGTTTGAAAACAAATACGGAAAAGGTTGCTTTGTATATGATGTTGTTACATTTGATTGTGAATTGCAAAGCAACCACAAGTAAATGGCAAACTAGGATTGCAAGATTTTCAAACATGTCTCAAGTTTTTACGACTGCAATCGTTGGGACGAGTTTTCCATTCCTGAAATTGTATGTCTTAAAAAACCCATAGCGAATAAAAAGTAAAATCTTATCGCTTTTGGAAAATTTCATAGTTACCATTGATTGAATTGGTTGCAACCATCTTTCAGTGTATAGAGTTAGTAACTTAAAAGTTAAATAAAAACTGATGCCATTAGTCTAGTTGAAAGTCAATGAACTGGAGCACAAAACTGGCAAATCGATATCCATTCAATAGCAAGAAAAAATGACCCAGAATCTCCCTCTTCACGACAGCTGGGCGGAAGCCAAAATCATCACCAGAGTATCGTCACGTGTTTGAAAATGAAATTTGACAGGAAAATTTGTAAAGAGGCTGAGCTTTTCTCTATTAAATTTTGCCACCATAATATTCATTGCCACTCATTTTTGGTGTTAACTGTATTTGCTATTATGACAAGCAAACAATATTTTGCCTATAATTTCTGTCATGTATTTTAATTTCCATTAACCTCTTTCACAATTGGTGAAATTAGATGGCTTTAGTGACACTTCTAACAATTTCTTGAAAGCTATACATATTAAAACAAATGGAGTTGGTTATGGTTTTGGCAGTATGGAAAAGTGATGGTTTACGATTAGGCCGACTTTCTTGTTTATGCGTCATAAAGAAAATAATTTTAATTGAAGAAAGCCAACTTATATCACAAGTTCTTAGAAATAAAGATATACAAATAAAGCAGAAGTGTATTAATTTCTCAGAAAAATTCTTGCTCAAACCAAGTTTATGGAGATTTGAAAACACTACAAAGATTTTTCCACCCAATATGTTAAACTTTAACGTAAAATTAAAAATGTCAACCTTCATTCTTTAATAAATGACAAGAGTTAAAAAGAAGCTATTTATTTTCACAAATTAAAAGCATGGAATTCACAGCAATACACAATAATTGAACATTCTTAATTACATAGCAACTGAAATCTCCATAATAAAATACCTGGACTGCAGTCACTGTACAGAGCACTACATCAAGTGCAGGACACAGAATATGCCAGCATATCACATTTTATTTACCAATTTGCAATTTCAAGCATTACTTTATTGGACTAAAAAATTAAAAAAGAAAATGCACAAATTATACCTGCAAATTTTTACAAAACTTCAAAAATGAAGCGGCACTATGAATAGAAAATCAGGGCTGCGTTCAACAATTCTGATCGCTTACGGTATACTTTTACAGTGTATGTGACCAGATATGATGCGCTTCAAAAAAAAAGTGAAACTGCCTCGTCACTAGTATCCGGTTTCACGTTATTATTCATTCCGTGATCAGCCATCTTGTGATTAGTCGCCACATTGCTAATTAAAAGTCCCCCATTACACCCTCCAGAGTAGACATAAAACCAATGTCAGTGATTGCTACCTTGCTAATGCTCCACAAGTAAAGTCATGGGATAGTTGCTCACTTTACTATCGCGTCATTTCACTAACTCCGCGAAAGATATTCAAGGCTTGCACGTATGCTTAATATGCCTTTCAGATGAAAATATCATAGTTATTCAACAGCAACCTGCTCACAATATTGGATATAATATAAAAAAACAGTTCCATGATAAAGTTGTAAGTCTAATTTTAAAGCCACATACCAACGACAAAATAACCAAGTACACGTGACTCCCAATTTCAGAAAAAAAATCAGTTCAGCGTCAAAAATTAGGAGCACTTGGTTCAGCCAAACTTCCAGCAACATAATAAAAAACGAATTTCAATCATTAACACCAAACATAACGCTTTTACAATGGTTTGTCACTCACATGTATAATGATGTTCCATTCAAATTAAACGATAATTATCGTAAACATGATAAGCTCCGATATTAAACACACAAGCTCTATCAAAAGTGCTGAAAGTGTAAAAAAAGAAGAAGTGCCATAGTTGGCGAAAAAAAAAAAAAATTTCTTGTCCATTTGGTTATTGAGAGACTCTTATGCTAGCATCTGTACGTAAGTATCTAAAATGGTTTCCTTATACCACTGTGACACAAAAGCACTGATATATATGGTCTAACAACCTGGAAATGCTTTACAAGAAATGAAGCAAAAACGCCAGGGAGGAGGTCCCGAGTCAAACCCCCCACCATCTCCTACGCATAAGCACTGAAAATTCTTTGCAGTGTTGGGACCTCAAACATGACAGAGCAACTCCTGTTGCATGAGGTAATTCTCTCAGCTTCAGACGTTTAACCAGGTTCTGGCCAAGCGCTGCCCCTGACCATGGATATTCTTCCCTGTACTTGAGAAACGTGCCATCACTCGCTTATGTTGAATACAGGCTTGGACACCACGATATTTGCTATGATACATATGATTCTTCATTTATCACACTGTCTTAAATGATTCATATACATGCCATAGTTCGTAAACTCTTGTCGGCATTTTTCACAGGTAAACCAGAGTGCGGGTCGCGCTACAGGGTTAACGGAGGTGTTACCGTTTGGGAGTTGACCGACAGAGTTAGGCAATGTGCCGTTTCTTCTCTTCTCTTTCTGATATTTGTTGTGTAAATCTGATATCTGAAATATCAAAAACAAACTCCATCAATCACGTGCTCATATTATTGTCTGAACATTCATCGGATAACATCCGCCAATAGCATTATCAAATTATTGACAGTGAGTATTGATGATATCACTGATCACAGTCATATTACAAGCAGAGACAATTCATCTCAAAAGACCAGCCCATATCACAATCATGCTATGAATATTCATCTGATAACGTCAGCCAATAACACGGGCATATTATTAACAGATGGGTTCATCTCATTAGCCCAAAGCCCACAAGAGTCTTGCACCTAGAGTTTGATGGTAGTTATCTTACGGTAGTCATTACCCCCAGTATACACACGACTATTGTCATGTATGTACTGGAGGTTCCTTTCCAATCTCAGAAATCAAAAATGTTTATGTGAGCCTCGACCTCATAATACAATATGCGTTAATACTTTATAAAGACAAAAATTGAGCTCAGACACACAATCATCAGCATTTTAAAATGGAATTCTAGAAAATTTAAGGCTTCCTGAAATTTATTAATTAGTCGTGCCTTACTTCGGAAGTGACGTTTAGGGGGTTGAGAATTTCCTGTCATTTTGTTTTCATATACTAGTCTGACTGTGTGAGCTGTCAAATCAGTCATTGTTTTACCCCTGTTGTGATAAGTTCGGATGTCGTTTGCGTTTGTTTATGAGTCAGTCAACATGGCGCATGGTTGTTCTGTACCGGAGTGTACTCATTATCCTCGCACGTGCACTTTCAGTTGAAATTACATCGCTTTCTGAAAGATGACACACTCTGCCGTACTTGGCTTGCACTCAGCGTTACTCGTCCACACAACGTACAAAGCAGTGGAGAATTACGAGTGTGTGGCAAGCATTTTCTGCCGTTGGATTAAGAAAAAGATAATATGTACCTGGAATTGAAGAAGATTTCTGAAAAACAATAAGGGTGCCATACTGTCACTGTTGATTCCCGGCAGTGTCTCGTTGCCACCCCCAGAAGTGCACTATTAAGCGAGAAGCTTTGCGAGATGTGGGCTTTATAGTGAGTGGAGGCCATTCATCTACTGTCAACGTGCCTACGAACGTACCTGTACCGCAATTCTGGGAACTAGCAGTGATTCACCTTGTGCTGGTGTTGTCTCCAGCCCAGAGCCGGTAAGCAGCACTCCAACGACACCCAGTGAGGAGGACAGTTCGTCGTCCTGTATACAGGCGCGTAAGCCAAAGTTTGATAAGTTTATTGTGGTTTGGCTAAAGTATTGGGAGCTATTTAAAATGTGCCAAGTGAGTGGCAAGGGTCACATGGCGGGATGTAAGCAGTTAAGGCGCTCAGGTCACCATCCAGCGGGAACAGCATAGACATTCCATTGAGGTCAACATAACAGTGCACACCATACACTTTGCACCAAGACGTCCCACCACGTCTGTCCTCAGTCTATGCCTCATACTTCTCATAGCTGTCTGTGCATACTCTGCCTCACTATACTGGGACTCAAAACATATATCAACTCACTGACTGTTGGTGAAAAAAATCCTCGTCACCCGTGCTTTGAACAATGTTTCCGTCACTCACGTCACTGTGTCCATGATATTGGTCGCCGACTCCAGCCATTTTTAGGCTGCTACAAACTAAATCCAATGTAACCAAGTTATCTAATGACCTAGCTCATCGTAGAATACTCATCGATGGGAAGAGGTGACAGCAGCATAAAAACAACAATGGAACAGATTCTCATAGAAAACTCGAACAAATGGTGGGAAATTCTTATAACCCCTTAAACGTCACTTCGGCTTGACTAATTTATAAAATTACGGGAAGCCGTAATTACATGAAACATGTGTCTGGGATAATCAACGAACCGCATTTTTACTAAAATGACATGAAAAAGGTTGCCGTTTCCTTTAAAACAGATTTTGACAATGTCTGGTTTTACTGACCACATCTTTTTGTTCTTTAATCGTCTCCTTGTACTTTGCTTCTTTTTTGGACAGCGTGTCATAATCCTGTTGAAATTGATCTACCTGAAATGTTTGAAATGAGAACCTTTCAATTTGTCCACCTGGCCTTCAGCAAACGGCTGCGGCTATTAAAACCTCGACGAAACAAACGTCTACATTGCGACCTTAACAGGAAGTCTTCTACTGCCAAAATTAATGAAGGTCATGGACGTGGTCACATTGATAAGAGCATTTTGGAATTATAATGCTGGTCACAGTTTTGATGTTTGTGCAAGGGCAGTGACTATATCACTTATCACTGCTTACACTGTTCCAACAAATAAAAACCACACTGTGTTGAATACAGGGAAGAGAAATCTAAGTTATCCTGAACAATGAAACTGACCAACGCCATCACCAACATAGCATCCTCCGAAGGAAAAACAATGATTCGTTTTTTCTACGCTTCAAACACTTTCAGGAGTTTTTAAATTAAACCATGAAGTTTTGCACAATGATACAGGGAAATGCAATAATTCCTCACTGATTTCGAACAAAAATAATTTTGTCAAAATTGTCAATTTTTCCATTTTCAAAGGCTGATTACTTTACTGCAGATAATGGAAAAAAATACCACAAGTTGTTTTTTGACATCTACGCTGTACAAACCATGCTAGTAAGAGACTAAAATTTTCTTAACCTTTATTTCAGTGGAGAAATCAATATAATTTTGATTGTTAGCCATGTTGAGTGCTAAATAAATGAAATAACACAGTTTGTAAGTAGACATTTAAGTCCACTTAAATAAATTATCTTTGAGTTACAAATTCAGATTATTCCTGTTAGTGAAAATCTAATTCTCACTTGATACTTTAACTTTTTAAAGGGCTACTTGCAAAGATAATTAGATAGTTTATAAAAATGATTCTAATACCCTAAGTGCAACTATATACCGTGATAAATAATGCTCAGATTAATTGTTAAGATTACCTCGAAATTTTATTAACACTTCTGTTGTTATGATGCCTAATCGAAGAAAATAAAACACAGCTGAAGAAACGAGAGTGAGAACAGTTTGGATAACTATGTGAAATGTGTTGATGCAAGAGCTTCATCATGAGAAAATTTGAACAAAAAATTTGAAAATTCTGAACTCTATCCATAGTGTCTAAGTGGCTGCATTTTGAATAAAAGATGGGCTATCAAACAGCACAGTATGACTGTCAGCCATTACCCAACGACTCCATGGCTGTCTCCTCATCACGTAATTCTAAATCTGGGGACAAATTTCGCACGCATTTTAGAATTAAATGATTATAATGCAGTCATGCAAAATGCAAATAAAAATCCTACAGTTTGGGACAAGGAAAAAATGAGATTATTTTGATCAAGGCTGGAGTTTGTACCAGTGTTTTAGATACATTCAACATTGGTTGTCCAAATTCAAGAACAACAATTAGGATTATTCACCTCAAGGTTGCGCACTATGGGGACGCATGAAAATGTTCCATTGGCAGCCATTTTTGATGATTGTAAGAACTGCCGAGTCTATTTTGAGACTCTGCTGAAACTAAACAATATATTTGAGAAGTACTGACAGTAAAAATCACCCATGGTCCAATCTTCAAATCAAGAAATGTTGAAATTCGACTTGAATTTCTGTGTCTGAAATTTTAGAGATTGACCCAAAAATGGAGAATTTCTACAACTGACAACAAATTTCGGGGCTTTGCAACTGTTGCATCAAATTGAGGTTTGTGTGATGCATATCCAAGCTGTTTATTAATTTAAAGGCATATTGTTATTCCACTTCAGTGCCCGTGACACAACCCAAACGAGTACTATACCTGGACTGTTAAGAACATATTGGAGTTTGTTACCTCTGTTATCTGAAAAAATGTAAACATATTTTTCAATTACATTAATTAATCAAAACAAAATAAGAACGCTGATACACTTTTTGTCTATTAAAGTTATGCTATTCACATCTCCAGACATTGTGAAACAGTAAATTAAAATGGTAATAGTATATTCAGTGTTCTCCACAACTACATGTGTATAGAAAATTTAACTCGACTCAAATTTCAACTCATGAGCATGCGTTCGAAAGTCAATGTCTATACTGTGAGGAGTTTGAACGTTAAGTCTTGAAATAAATGCACTGATCTGGTACCTAAGGTCCGGAATGTCCTAAAATTTGCTTTCGAAATGGCTAATCTCCCAATACTTCAAACTCGATGCACAGGTTATTAAACTCGACTTAAGAGAGCCAAACTCGTCCAGCAAAATTCAAACTTGACACAGTGACGAGTCACAACAGGTTGCGGAGAACACTGATATTACTTAAACCACAATAACTTTAAGTGATCAGGATAAAAAGCATAGTAAGTTCTAGTCTGTTTTTAATCAAGTCAGTGGTGCAGCATTTTTTGCTCATACTTTCAAAAAGGAAATCCACCTTAGTGAAATGGGCAAAAATGAAGTTGGATTTATTTACTATACCCTTGTCAAATCATAGCATTTCAAACCTTGGTTACTCTTGCTTATGAGACCTTGGCTAAAATTGATGAGGGCGGGCATTTTTTCTTACTCAGCTGGTGAGCGCAAGTAGGGGCATTGATTAAAACCAACCTTGTTCTTATGGTTGAACCAGAATTTGTCACAAGTTGACAAAAGTGTCCCACCACCTCTGGATACACTTTTTAAGGCTCCAATTTCACGTAGTAAAAGATTTTTTTGCATTAGGATAAACCTTGAAATATTGCAGAAACATTTTTCTAAGTAGTACTTTTAAATTTCTCACCATTACCCTGAAACTAAGGTCAAGATCCACAACTGGTGCTCAGGGATGCCCCACCTATATCTTGGTAAAAATGTGAACAATATCACGAGCTCCATTCTAGAGATGTCACACTAACAAGACCTTCACAGTAAAACTTTCGAGTTTATGTTATGACCTTGAAAACAAGGTCAAGGTCACATGAAGATTCACAACCTACACCTTGGTGTACAATATTAACCAAAAGACAAGGTTCCTCTTTGAGACAACTGACTAGGAACAGACAAATTTTAGATGGAATAGGCAACCCTGTAAAAAGTTATTGTATATTGACACTATGTTTACTTGCTGACACCCTGAATAAAATGTTTAGAGATGTAAACAAATAATTAGCATGGTGTGGAGAGGTTGGAAACCTTTGGTGGAAAACAGGAAATGACGCTTTAATAGAACTGCTCGAGACCAATGTAATGGATCATGATGATACAAAAATTTTCTTTAACATTACATTTTAAACTCACACTCAATGACAGCAGTCCTTGGATTCAGTAAAATTACGTAAAACATTTAAAATAACCCGGCACAATATTTCTTATGCATTCGACAAAATTTGTGAAAGAAAGGGCTCTTTACCAAAATATTTATTATACCAACCACAATCACAAAAAATTAAATAAAAACACTGTGTTTTCGTGTATCATCTGACGACAGGTAAATATCAAGGGTGGAATAGGTCAGTTGAACCACAGTGCAAACAATAGGTTAACTACTCATTGAATGTTCACCAGACCACTTTCCACTTGCAGCTATGGCAACCTATTGTTTGTATTTCTTGTGGTTCAGCTGACTTCCCTGCTTGAACACGCACTGCACTCACCAGGCGTGTGTTAAGTAGATGCGAGAGCTTTGTACAAACGCAAGACTCTGCAAGGTATCACCATGCCTTGCAAGCAAAACACGTGATAACACTAACTACTCCCTCTGTGAGATTGATGCGTCATCAAAACTCGGCCTTAAATATGCTTTTTAATAAAGCAAAATGTTGCGTTTTATAATGAAATTCTTCGTGATTTTGGTTATTTTATCAAACTCAACTCAACTACATAATCCTTATACCTCTAATATGATCCACAGAGAGGCGCTCTAGACAGTCCTCTAAACATTTCACATGTAATGGTTTTTGAAATCGTGAACTTGTTCTGCGTATATGTCATTTTGCTACTTTCATTTCATCCTAAACCCTTTCACAAAATGGTTCACAAGATTTTATCATCAATCAGATGGACCAAATTATATTTCCTCAATTTTTCCATGAAAGATATTGAGCATAAAATTACCACTTTCCATGTTCAGGTTCTGTACCATAGGCACCATCTGACAGTGTTTTGAAAAGTTGTGGACATTCACAGCAAAGTCTGCCCTTGATTGACTTCACCAGTTCTTCTGGATTAAGCGGCTAAGACATGCAATTAGCTTACAGTTAGCTTACAGGCTAATCAGGCATCTTAGACGGATAACCTGGCGGAACCAGTGAAGTCAATCAAGCGCAACCAATGTAAGACGTCTTTGAAAATGAGAAAAGAGGCAATTTTATAAGTTAAACTTTTTTTCTATGAAATTGGTGAGACTTTCATTAAATACCAAACTATCAAGAATTTCCCACTGAACACATACAAGTATTGATTATGTTCATTTATTCAATTTCTTGGAAATGGGGATCTCAAACACACAGGTACGCTTCAAAGGTCACGGGCTCAGGCTATGTTAACGTTCAACATACAACCTTACAAGGCTGTCCCAGCAACAATAAAATGCAATACCTTCTCACGCAGCTCAGTTAGTTCCTTTTCCTTTGCTTTAACCTTTTGAATCAAATCCTGCAAAATAAATCAAATCATCACACTAAATGCACAAAAAAGACAACACCAGGTAACATCTTTTCTTACTGATAACCTAACAAAAACAACTTTCACTCATTCAGTGCCAGGCCTTCATGCAGCGTAGGTCCTGGCCGTCCAAATAGACGCCCCAGCACTAATATGGAGGCCCTGGCAAGGACGCCCAATGTATCATTTGGACGCCCACTGTCAATAGGAACCTTTCAAGTTTGGACACACACATTGCAATGATTACTAGGAAGCCTCTGAAGGCTAACAGTGGGGGCTCTTTTTCAAAGCAGGAAGAAATATACAATGTATATACAAAGTATATACAATGTTGCTATGCTCATACTTGGTTGATAGCATTGTAAAAGTCTTGGTCTACACCCATTTTTTATTAAAAATGCTCACTACAGAAGGCTGTTTTGTAAACTTAGATGTAAAAACCTTGGTCTATGCATTTTTTTGTAAAAAAATCTGTGTATTTGGGGGGATTGCTGGGGATGGGGGGTTACGCGTTGGAATTATGGACGCCCTGGAATATTGGGAACCTCATTTTGGACACCCCATTTTCGAAATCCTGGATGAAGGCCTGTTCAGTGCCCAACCTAGACCAGTGCACAAGTGAAAAAAAAACTGAATGATTTTGGTGTATGGTTAAGTAGACTGACCTAAAACCTATGATGCTAGTTTCTTAATTTGGGTGTTTGTGGATGACTTGAAAACTAAATTCAATCAGCATAGTTACGATAAAGAATTGGGAATTGCAATATGCTGATTTCAAAACTTTATGTTTATTATAGCAATTTACAAGTCAGGGTGTGTAAGGTCAAATCCACCTAAGGAAAATCATCGTTAAAGCGCAGGTATTTGTAGTCATAGATAATACAACGAAGGCCAACTTAAAGCATAGTTGCTTCTGGTCCACACTTAGAAACCTGCGCCTCACTACTTTAACAAAAAAGATAGCAATGATTTTAGCTGACGTTTTTTAAAAACACTGCTGGTTGACAAACTGCATCATCACAAGCCATGACTAGAGTAGCTCATAACAACTGGCTCATATATACCACCCACCAGTAACACACACAGTCACGTCAATGCGCCACTGAAGCTGCTTCGAGATGACAGAAAGGAAAAAATAGCCCACTTTTGCTGATATGTTTTTTTATAAAAAAAAATCACCTCAAAAACTTCTAAAAAACACAGAGCAGAATCAACTAATGCTTTTTTGGCTAAAAGGCGAGAAAAACAATTTCAACAGTTCAGCCTCAGCACAGATTCGAACCTGTCACTCCATGGTCGCAGCCTAATGCTATCATGGCTGAGCTAAATCCCAAATTCTAGGAGGTACACTGATAGCAATACAACGTCAATCGCACAATCAAATTTCATTTGATATAATGTTCAAGGTGAAATCTCAAAAAACGCTGTTATAGTCTTCTAAAATCTCATCTTCCTTTTTGTTTTATGCAAATTTAATTATTTATGAAAATCACAAAAGTCCTATGCATGGCTAAATGAAAAAATTTAAAAACCATTCCTTAAAGTTTTTTAGAACAGTGGATAAAGCATAGTATCTGAAAACTTGATATGAATCTGATCAGCCATTTCTAAGATATGTAACCCAAGTTAACCCAATTTGGATATTTTTCTAGGGTCCTAAATAACCTTAATAACAACAATTATTCATCTAAAAATGAAACGAAATTCACAAACTGCAAGAGCAGGAATTTACTAAAATCAAACCGAGTGTGAATACCTGCTGCATATCGGAATAATACTACACTTATTTGCTTGGATCCCACTCCATATCAACAACACACACAATTTTATTAAAATCTCATTTGTTAGAGGTTGGGGAATTTCCTGCTCAACAGCTCATTGAAAATGACCTGAAACCCAGTCCAATAAGTACATGAATATTTTTCAGTGTAGGTACTACCAGCGTAAACACCTTTTTTCACACTTAGCTGGCCAACCACATTGTCAGCATACTAACCTGAACACACATAAATAGGGGATGATAACTACAGGAATAACATAATATTTATCTCTTTTAGCCAACAATACAGCTGTCAAATAGAAATGAAAAGCTAGATAAACATTCTATTTGAAGACATAGAAAAGATTCTTGATTAGAGTGCACATTGCCCCAGAACTTCAAACCCCTTAGGCTATTGCGTTGCAACAACAGCGCCTAACAAAGGTACAGTAGAAACTATTTGCAACCAACTTTGCCGGCCTAAAATCGCAGTAGGGACACAACTAAGTTTACCTAATCATAGCACGAGTTCATGGTGAATGCAACTCACCCCATATAATTTTTTCCAGCTGTTGTTACTTTGTTTCTCTTTCTGCAACAAAGCTTGCAGCTCTGCTTCGTTGGCCAATGGTGTGTCCCTTGGCTGCAAATAAAGCATGATGACAATAACTGTGCTCCTAATAAAAAAACAATTGTAACGATTACAAGGATAAAGAGAAAATTAGTATTACTCACAATAAATAATTACAAAAAATATAAATTACAAGCATAACAACAATAATATTAATAACATTTATTAATGCTCACTCTTTCACTGCCAATGTCGCCTTTGTTCAATTTCACACAAATAACTAGCGTTTCAGTGACTCCATTATCTATGATCACCTGTTCACCTACATGGGTGAAGATAGCTATGAATGATATCAGCCAACCACTTCACGTCAACCTTTCGTGAAATGGCCTTAAACCACTTTCCTTCTTTAACTAGGATTGATTTTATCTGTCTTGGTATTTGCAAAATTTTACCAAGAATAGTTAATAGTTGCAAATTTTAGATTGACAAATACAATGTTCAACTATGAATCTGAAAGTTTCGTAGCAATAAATTGGTAACCATCAATTTCATAGCCTTTTTGCCACTGCACCCAATTTTCTCACAGCTAAATGATGCTGGAAAGTGGGTCATGCATAAAAAGCAAGGCAGTGGCAGAGTCAACCCATGTATAACTTATTTTTGACGGCCAAAGGAGGGGTTTGCAACAGAGTTCACATATCAATCATACCCCTTTTCAGTCTATGCACACAGCGCACAAAGCCATTTCCTTAGTAATACATTTTTAAACCGAATGTTAACAAAGTATTGTTTTTCCTTGACTAATAATTACTTAAATATTTCACATCCCTACTACTATACACTACCTTAAATCACTTTTCATGAAACCGACTACTGAAATGATATTTTTGTTGCACACGGCATGTGAATAAAGTAATCCAAATTACCAAAAATGTTCGCACATAGGAAAACACGAAGAAAAAAACAAGAATAACAATACAAACAGAGTAATTAGTTGAAAAATCCTGAAAATCCCTCTCAAGAGAAAATTGAAATGAAGGTCATCAATTACTAGTGTAATGTATTTTATACCAAGTGCGTCTTAATACACCCGTTCAATAACCGCGTCAGGTGTCTGTGAAATAACCTCGATGGTTATGGTATAGACATGTCATATAGTTACTGCAAGGGGGTTGGAGAAAAAATGTGAATTTAAACAATAATATTTGATATAAATATGTCAAAGTATAAGTGTTTTAAATTAAGTGAACGTTATTATCGCCTTGTGAAAATATTTAATCAGCATGACAAACTCGGATATTAACAGTTACCCAATATAAAAACACATTTAGTTTAACATATATAAAATGAGCCAAAATAAAATATAGAAAATTTACTTCTTCTAATACTTCTTAAATAACACGCTTTACATGGATTGTTTACTGAAGCAAAAATAAGGACAGTCACAACAATACTCGAACAGGACGAATTTTAACACAATAGGTAAAAATTCAAACTAATTTAACTATTTTTAAAACAGGACTGACAGATTAATAAGATTAGTTTTTGAAATAAGAATGAATCAAAAATTCCGAAAACAATCAAACAGTATATGACAATAAAATACCAAATTGTGAGGTATTTCAACTGTAAAATAAAACACCAAACTTATCAGTACCAACTAATCATAAGATTCTATTCAACCAATATGTCATGAAAAAAGACCACAAACTATGGTGAAGTTGAACATAATTATTTACACCTGAATTTACCTGCAGTTGCTCATTCTGATGGGTGTTTTGGAAAGACATATCGCCTGCGTTCTCCGTTGGTTTTGCTTGAATGGCGGTATTTGCAAAAACTCTGGGCATTTTATTCGCTGACCTGAGATGTTTCCATAAAAAGACAGTACACACACCAACAATTTTACATAGAGATTGGCGACTTTTCTTGGAAAAATAGACCGGTTTCCCAGAAATATGCCACACAGCTCAGTTACTGCCCAGCCAAATGGTCAAGCAAAGTCAGACATGACCAAGAGAGGCAAGATCTTATCTGAGCATACTGTAGTTGACATTAGATAAGGGAATTTCCCACTGGGAAATTTCTGAGCATGATGTTTGTAGAATTGCAGTATTTCAAAGAAAACCTTTGGCCAGTGCATATTCTTGCACACATGATTTGATTTGAATTATACATACGTTTGCAGAACTGCCGTACATAAAGACAGCATAAGAAGCCCCTGACAGGATGTATGAAATCAATGTAGGCTTGATAACAGCTTTGCGATAAAGACTCTTCAATTCATGAACTATAGTGGAAGATTTTCACCAAAGAAAAAAATGGTAAGACTATTTTTAGTAATTTTCCAAAAGTTAAAACATTTGATTAAAGTAACATAGCTTTTAGTAAACAAAAAATGTGACCAGACAGTTTTTCAAGAAAGCCACTTTTAAGGTGAAAAGATTTTTGGACCGGGTCTGTATTCACGTCATTTTCAATGCTGTGCAGCCCTGCTTTCAAGCAAATTTAAAGCACCTGCTTGCATAATTTGCGCCAATATTGCACATCATTTTTTCAAAAGGCGCTTGTGTACATTTCTGCAAGAATTTGACTAGTGTACACTTTTACACATGTTTAAGCTCCTCGGTTACCTGGACACAAATTAGTGATTGTTGTAAACTATTTTTTTGCTGCATTAAGGTTACCTCAAACTTTATTTAGTGACCTTCATTCTAACTCATATATAAAAAACATGCTATGTCGACTAGAAAAAGTTACATATTTTCTGAGAGAAAAAGATCAGAGATTATACAAATATTTATGTGCCATTATTACAATTATGTAATCACCTTTATAAAATTTCACTTTAATTTAATTAACTTAAGGTACATTCATACAGCAAAACAACCCGTTGGTTAATTTTAATGAAACCCCCGCTTTTTAATGAAAACTTCATAATCCACCTAAAAACGCTGATAGGAATTTTAAATTCTTCACTTAGTTTTTTTTCCCAAAACAAAACGTTTTTTTTTTGTAAAAAATAGCAGTCGTACTCGTCTATCTTATGGTACACAAAAACTAGGAAAATCCTAACAGCGTTTTGGAGATTGATGAATAATATCAAAATTGGAAAGTTTCAGTCATTTTCGAGAGCTCATGTTCCTAAGTTCAAATTTAATCGATTTGCTGGAGCCGAGAATAAGCAGAAAATGTGAGTATTCAAAATCTTACGGTTATCGCTTAATTATTTGGCGAAAACTTGTTTTTGGTCAATATAACCTATACATGGCTCAATCATGTTCACTATTTCAACATTCACTGGCATTGTCAACTGAATTTGTAGTGCGTAATTAACTTAATTAACACCAAACAATTTTAATTGTGTAAATGTGCCACGAGTCTAAATACAGCAAAGACGGAGTCAGTTAATAATAAGTCAACAGTTCAATGTGACAAACACCACGCACCAGGAGAAGAAACCAAGTACCAAAATTAATGCACAATAGAAATCGAGTCGGTGGTTAAAGCCCGAGGTCAAAACGGCCAAATGTCAAATTACTGATGAAATTAATGAACTTGGGTGAGGATTCATCATTTTTACAACTTGCTGTGTTCGTGAAGAATAAATCACAGAGGCGGTGCTGCGACTCGGGCTCAGTGCATTCGTTCTCAACTGTCGTATGCATGCAGACACACAAATCCCTCGGTCTTTTCCACGGCATCTTTCTATGCCATGTATACCTCATTGACTCACTATTATGGCGACTCAGTGAATGAAAAGACCGAGGGTACATACGGAACTGCTGTGCCTGGCAGGAGATTCGATTTGAGTGACAGCCCTATAACCTTTAACCTTGGATAAGTAGTAAACAAATTTCCACGCAATTGAAGGTGGTTTTGCTAAATCTTTTTTCTCTCGTTACATGCCATGAATTCTCATGAAGTAAATTAAGTGCAAGTTTAATCATTTCCTATGACATACTATCCCAGCAAAACAACTTACGTTATACAACCATTCTGGACATCCTTGTGTTTTGTTTACCGTCATTGACAAGTATCTAGTCATAGTGACACCCTACATAGCAGACACTTGTCCAGACTTAGTTCATATTTATGATTTGGATGAGATCACCAGATCTTTCAGTATTGTTGAAGTTCCCCGACAATGAACATTAGGCATTTGACTAGACACGTGAAATGTTGTAAAAAAGGCCAATTTTTGTGAATAACATTTGGGATATCCTTAAGTTCCATGAATATACAACTACTGTTAGAAACTTAGATATGCCAAAAACAGAATTTAGATTTGGTTGACTGAAAAAATGTGCAATGATGCATTTCTGCAAACACAAATCATCTACCTGCAAGCACTGAATTTCTTGGAAGAAAGACAATTCCACCTCCAAGGTAGCACTTTTCTCTCATTTTTATGCTTTAGGGTGGCCCTTAATCAGGTTGCACGTAACCCAAAAGTTGTTCGTTGTCAGGGTTTTCATAAGCGACTACCCTTTTTTCCAAAAAGAGCTCTGAAAGCCCTTTTTGGTTCATGCCTTTTAAAATTTTCACAGATCTCCTTCAAACCACAATCCCCAATATAGTGATTTTAAGGTTACAAAGGATGTTATTGATAAGCCTGTGTATTATGTCAAGTACCTAAAAACATACAAGTTGTATGACCTCTACACAATAAAAACCATGCTAGTAATAGACTAAAAAATTTTATTTTTGTGGAGAAATTTGACAAAATAGGATTTCACTATTGTGTGCTAAACAAGTGAAGAAACACTGCATATCAAATAAAATTTGATCGTGTTATTGACACTGCTGTTCTAATATCCAAGTGCCTTTTTGCTAAATTTTACCAAAAAGACGCAGTCACGTAATCCAATTAATTACATATTGGAAAAAATATAAAATAAATAATCCAATTAATAACATATTGGAAAAAATATAAAATATAATTATTCAGAAAATATATACTTTTACTGAGTTAAAATCTAGTTTTCTAGATATTTTATTAAATGCACAGACATGTCGATAAAATCCTTCATAACCTTAAAGGAGCGTTTTATTCTGCCAGAAAATAGTGAAATTGTTTTGACCTTGAGCTTCTAAGCATATGTGGAGACAAATTTGTGGATAGAAAGTTTTCAGCATCAGTCATAGTTCATTGCTTTTAGTAATCTATATAGACCCACATTCATGATATTTTCTACAATAATAGAAGTATCAAAAGTACCAAAGGTCACAAATGGAATGTCACGGATCAATAAAAATGAAGACATGGAATATGATTTCAAAATGGAGGCTGTAAAACACCTCACCTCCAGCCTAAATACAATGCCCAAGCAGTTTTCTAAGAAAAAGATTAAATTATGAAAAATAAATAAACACTACTACATGTGATGAGCACTTAGGACAAAAGGATGCTTACCCAACTCACATAGCGTAATTTCAATTGCCAGCCATATTGTGTACTAAGCTGAAGAATTTCTACACTAAGTATTGCAAACAGTTCTAACAATCACCAGATCTTGTGACATGAGTGAGCTCAGGGCCCTAAATCCGTCTATCGATTTTGGGCCCGAATATTGGCCCCATTCCCCTCTAAAAAATATTGAAAAATCATGCAACATTCTCCTCATGAGGCCCAAAAGTTCTCCTCAAGTCACTGAAAATTTCTCCTAGGGGTTCAAATCACTTGTAACTCACACAGGCAACAATTTGAAAGAGCACAAATCATTTAAGTTGTGTCTACTTGAGGCAAAGCCTTTGAGGACTTGCAACAGGGTGAGTGGGTGTTATTGATGGTGATCGGTAGGTAGAATTTTCCTCTCACCCCAAAACGTTCTTCTCTCCAGAAGACATAGACACCTTTTCCCTCAGATGAACGAGGGCCCTGGAAATCATTTTGTGAAATGGTGCACCAACCTCTTGTGCTTCTGTGAAATTATGTATGAACCTTTACGGCAGGTCAGTGGATATAATCCTGAAATTTTTGAGGTGATAAATTCTGAAATGTGTCCACCCTGACTTGCTATAAACCTCATGGGTTTTATAGTAATGTCTAATTACACCAGCCCTGCAATATGGAAATTACCTCCTGCTGGGTCAGTTCTTCTAGTTTCCTCTCCAAAACTTCATTTCCGTTCTTCAAAACTTCATTCTCATTTTTTAAGTATTCACTTGTTTTCTTTTCATTCTTTAACAATTCACTTTCATTCTTCAACGACTCATTTTCGATTTTCAAGTCTTCCTTGTCCTTCTTCAAGGTTTCATTTTCTTTCCGAAGCCTCTCCATGTTACGCTTATCTCTACTCGCTTGCTAAAATGAATGAGGCAAAAGTCTGATATAATGTGCCTGTAGTTTGAGAACCAGTTTGATGCACGGTACTCAGTGGAGAAAACTGGTTCTCAAAATGCAGGCACCTGCATTTTGAAACTACAAAAATAAGAGGGGGGGGTGTTATGTAAGACAAGTTTGGGCATTTAAAAATGAAATTTTGAGTGCAAGCGTCAGATAAAACATAGTAGGAAAGCCGAGTTTTGAATGTTTTGGGAGCTGAAATTTGCGAGAGGTGAGCTAACACAAATGAATGGGCACTTTCAAGGAAGTCTCGATCGTATAACACAGGCATGATCCTGGATGAGTACAGTTCTTTTGTAGGTTAACAACTGATGATACGTAAAAGAACTTTAAACAACAGGTTTACAGTTAACTGTAAGATTTACTTCTTCATGATTTTACGATTCATACTGAAATTGTCCAGACTAACTGAACAAACAGCTAGAGGACAATAGGGTTAGTTTTCGTTGATCTGTAATAAAAGTTAGTTTTCATTGATCTGTAATTAATAATAGTTAGTTTTTGTTGATCTGTAATAATAGTTAGTTTTCGTTAATCTGTAATAATTTTTGCATGCACTCGAGCACTAGATGAGTTTACCGCAGAATTCAATTTTGAAAGCACTTTTGTGGCGACAAAACAATTTTACCGAGCTGGGTACAAATTTCACAATGCAAACGTGTCCACCAGGGCACACAAATAATGTTGAATGTCTTTGCAGTGCCTTACAGTGTTTGCAACAAGAAAATTGACAAGAAGCCTTGGTCCCAAGACTGTACGTCTTTTTAATTTACCGATTCCAGTCCCCACATTGTAGGTGAGGCCTCCCACTTTTCTGCCCTGAGGGTATCTTAGGCACAGGGTTGTCACAGACAATTTCTTTACACTGCTTTGGCTTTAGGCCACATCAATACAAGAAAACAAATAACAAGCGCTTCAGCAAATCGTGTCATAATTAGAACAGTATATATAGGGTCCAGATGTTTCGTTTCTTAAGTAAACTAAAAGCAAAGTAACTGGGAAATCCTGCACCTAAAGAGAGATCATTGTGGAATGACCAAACACTAGAATGACAGACACAAAATGAAAAGAGAATACACACCATTATGACAGTGATATGGCATGTATATTATGTCACAACAACAGAACCCATACCCAGCACATTAAAAAAAGCCTGCACATCCTTGATTCTAGAGTCTTCCTCTCCTTGAATAACAATAAGTCTTCCACCAAGTTACAACTTGGGCTCTGGCTCCCCGTTTTTGTTACCTGCCCCTTTTCATTTAGTGTCTGTCATTGTAGTGTTTTATCATTCTCCAGTGGTCACCTTTTAGAGGTGTTGTTTTCCACCGACGATGTTTACAGTTAATAAATGAAACGTCTAGACCCTGTAGACTGTGTTGAAAATTTGACATCATTTGGTAAAGTGCTTGTAATTTGTTTTCTTTAATATCTTTCTAATTATCTGGGCTTTTTATGACCAGTCAAACTTGGACAAGTTTAGGTTAATGCACAATGGGGTATTTAAATTGAGAAACTTTAAAAAGCTGAAAATGATTGAACACATCCATTAACAATATTATTGAACTTTCTAAATGGAGGTTAACCTGAATGCCTATGGTGCATAAAAATAAACGTATCCACTTAATAATAAATACTTAAATACATAAATATATAAAACATAATAACTTGAACTGGCTGTACTTCGGGAGCAACTTTTCGGTTATACAGAATTGGTTAAACGCACGACACTTTTCATTGTTCAGTCTTTATTCCATTACGTTCATACCTACGGAACAAAACTGCCACTGTGTGTCATCAGCTTATGCTCTGTGGTGACATTACTGCATCATTTTATCTTCACTTGAGAATGAAACAATATGTTCGAAATATCGTGTGTCTTTCAATGATGTCGCTAGGTCACTTACTTTATTTATGTTCAGTTGAGAGTACAGCTTTGTTCCACAGGTATGAACGTAACGGAATAACGACTGTGAACAATGAAAAGTGTCGTGCGTTTAACCAATTCTGTATAACCAAAAACACAATAAAAAATGAAAGCATGTAACAGTCAATATACTAAGTATAAACCAGAAATTACCAAGTCAAGTGGTTGAGGAATAGACTCTTTCCCACGAATCTGTTTACTTTGTTCCGATTCCTTTTCTTGTGACAGTTTCAGTTCAGCTTGAAGCTTTTCCATCTTCTTGTGAACCTTAAAAAGAGTCCCAGCTTTAACCATCAAAAGACGGTCCTCACAAGTTTGTCTTCTTAAATACACAATGTACGCTTTCACCTTAAGTTTGTAGTCTTGAAAAGGACCTAAACACAACAGAATGCGAATCTTGCTTTTTAGATTTGGCACATTATTTTTTAATATAATATGCCAAATAATTAAAAATGAAATTATGTAAGCTAACTGTTGCGCACTAAATTGATACAATTGTCTCAAAACACTTTGGAATAAGTACAGTATATGCAGATAGTTTTTGGTACCAAAGACAAGCCCACAGCTCAATTGTTACCAATTCACAGACCATTAACTTAAATTAAATTCAATGATAAAATCTGACCCACTTAAGTCACAATATGAAAAAAATGAAACTGATTTAAGAATTGAAACCACCCTGACACTGAAAGTTGTCACCCATTTCGACCCATTTCACTCTTCACAAAATGGATGCAATTTTAACATCTACTGAGCACTCACTTGTTCTACGAGCTTGCAGTAACAGAACTAGGGCGCATCACCTAGTCTCCAAACTCCGACTCAAAACCAACCAATCAACCGGCATGATTCAAGAACAAATGTGTTAACGCCAATCACGCCAAGCCATTGGATTAATTTTTTAATTGAGTTTCAAGTTAAGAGAGAACACCCCAGGACCAGATGTGTCTATGACTTCAAAGAACATGATACAACAGTGGTAAAATCCTTCCTTCCTCAAAATAAGTGCCTTCTGGTGGACAGATGCAGCTTTCACATCTATGGCAGATTCTAACACGCCTTTACAATTTTTTGTCTATATTCTCTCTTTGTAATATTTTCAAGTGATCACGTATTTCACTTCCACGTATGTTGTTCCACTATAAACTTAAGTTTTGTGAGAGCTTAGCACATATAAAAGCTATGTATATAAAACACGATGTATGAGTAAATGTCTAAGTAAAAGCTACATAATCTCAACAATTACCTGGTACATGATACTCTTGTGAGAAGCTCTTTCTCTATCAAGTGACTGTTCCATTTCCTTCTGAACCTGTAGAAGGAGGCAATACCAAAGCGTTAGTGGCTGCGCTCATCCTCAGAATCATGGCAATGTGGACTTGTAGTCACGTAATGAATTTCCTGCCTTGGGCCAGTTAACCCAGGGCGGGAAATTCATCACGTGACCGCAAGTCCACCTTGCCAACATTCTGAATATGACCACAGCCACTGATGGTTGAAAACATTTAACTTATTGTAAGTAACCCATTGTGTCTCATGAAATTCGTCTAATATTTGACTCACCAATTGTATAAACTTATTTAGCGAGATGGCACACAACCATTTCATCAACATAGAGGAATACAAATTCTTGGTAAACTTACAAATGACTGCACGACCTTTAATCATTGAATCAAGGCAAGATAACATTGGCCTGGAGCATTTTCTTTGATTTACCTACCAAAAAGGCCACCAAAATGTATTTACAAACCTGGCAATGCAAAACTTAAAGTACTATTTTACTGAAGAACCATACTGCATGATATTTTAAGAATAAAATTTACTAAAACAACAACTACTCTGCTGCAGGTCGGTATACAAAAAACTTAAAATTTAACTTCCACCTGGAAAAACTTCGAAATACAAGCTGTATGGCCAAGGCCTCAAAAAAGTCCCATAGGTATGCAGAAGAACTGTAAACATTCCTCAGTTTGGGACACAATATAGCAGACAAGTAACATTTTATTTTCTCAAATTTGTAAACAAAAGTAACTTTTCAGGAAAACTTACTACGCTTTTAACAGGGTTTTTATATCATGTAGCTATCACCAAACAACATTTGGTAAAATTTTCGGCATTTACAATAACGTGGCAAGCCTTCTAAAAATAGAAATATGACAATTTCATCAATTATTTGAGTTCCACATTGAATATTTTTCATAGTTAGTATTACATATTACCTGGACTACCATATTCTTTTGATAAGCCTCTTTCTTGCGGGATCTTTCCACTTCCTTCTGAAGCTTAAAGAAGAGGCAGTGTGTAAAGTGGTATTTCAACTTCAGTATAGGGATGACACATGTATGTACAGCGTTGTTGCATTAGAAACTAGCTTGTTTTGTAACACCTAGTACTTGCCAATAGGCTTGTACAAGAGTTGTTATCAAGACGCCAGTTGACCAAGAATGATCATTTAAGGTTGGTTTGCATGAGAAGAACAAATAGTGATGACTTTGATGACAATAAAACACCGGCAAAAATGAAGTGATATATTTTGGACAAAAACCAACGATTTTAAACTGTTTGGCTTCAGAAATTGAATTACTTGTGAGACGTTCGGCTAAGATTGTTTTTTCCCAAAGAAATAGGATAAAAATTACCTATGAAAATAGACGGCTTAAATTTTGGTTCCTTGGTGATGAAGCAATTCCATATATTGGTGCCAGACAAGATTGTGAGAACGCTTAACGATGGACCATAATGAAATCTGGCTTTAGCCTCTATTTGGAAACTGTTGTCCTCTGGAGTTGAAACCAAACATGACCAGATTTTTGTATTGTTTTTTTTGGCGACATGATGTTTAATGATCCAGCATTCAGTTACCTTTAAGCCCATAGAACTATTGAAAAGAAAGAGTTAGGTGTCCCCATTCCACAGTACAAAATTCATTCTTTGGCTGTGGATAAAGCTCATTGAATCTGCTAACCTGTCACACAGCACAGCAGCCTGCGAAGTAGATGTCACATTGTACAAAATATGAACAGCTACCTTCTTGAAATCCCACCAACATTTTCAAAATATTGAATTTTTTTCACTGTGACTTTTAAAATGAAGTCAAGGTCAGCAAATTTGACTGGTGCCTTGAGATAAACATTACAATTTGATCCACAATATGAGCAAAATCTAAAGCGTCTTTTTTTGAGAAATCATGCCAACAACATTTCTTGACTGAAACCAAGATTTTTCAGCAGTGACCAAGGTCAAGATCTCCAAAATTGATTGGCACCTGGAAATGCTCCACGCACACTTTGATACAATATATGAACAAAATCTAAAGCTTCCTTTTTAAGATATCTCACCAAAAATATTCTATTAAATATTGCTATGACACTGAAAAATGAGGTCAAGGTCACCAACATTGAAAGGTGCTCGGAAAGGCTGCACCAATTACGCATTGGTACAAAATATGAAGTTAACACATCTGTAAACTCTTATTATGATCCTTTGAGCAGTACAGCAGATCGAGAGGCGGACACCAGAAAAATGACCTAAAAATAAAAAAGGCCACAAGGTGGAGTAAAAATCATTGAATCCGTCTGAACATGGAGTGGCATCATCGCCTCCGTAATAAAAAGCTTTCTGACGAATTTCATGGTAATACATTACTAAAATCCGAATATACAGAGGTAAATGAAAAAAAAAAAATTTTGCCACTCGGGGGCACAGCGGTATCTGGTTCAATTCGACAATCATTACCGTTTGTCGACAGCTCCATAGGAATACATCTTTCAAATTTCACAAAGTTCCTTCAAAGGATTAAGGAGATTCGGCTACAGACGCAAAAATCAAAATGGTCACTAGGGGGCAACCAGCAGTGGGACCAGTACGAAAGTCAATGTCAGTTGTGGTCTTCTCATCAGCAACATATATGGAAATTTTTACAATGATCGTTCGAGCAGTACGGCAGATAAAGAGGCGGACACCAGAAAAAGGACGGAAAATAACAAAAATGTCCACAAGGTGACATAAAATTCGTCAAATCCATCCAAAAGTAAATCGGCATCATCGCCTCCCTATTAAAAACCTATTTTCCAGATTTCATGAAAATCCATCAAGGAACTCTGAAGATACCGAGGTAAGCGTAAACAATTAAAATTGCCACTAGGGGGCACAGCGGTACTCAGGTCGGTTTGAAACTCATTGTCATCTGTCGTCCGCCACATAGGAGCACACCCGTCAAGTTTCAATAAGATACTACATGGGGTTTAGGAGATACAGCAGCGGATGCCGAGACAGAGATGAGGGCAATATGCACTTAAAAATATGTGGGAGTGATTCGAACCTCAAGTGGGAATTTTTCAATGACTTGAGGGGATTTTTTTGGACATCAGAAGGGGAATTTCCCTTGATTTTTCAATATATTTTAGAGGGGAATGGGTCCGATGTTCGGCCCCTATATCGTGGGATTGAAGGCCCTGATAATACTATTATTAGACGGGTGCACAAATCCAAAACTAAAAATTCTAGTTAGGTTACAATTATTTTGCACACTCAGTAGTGAGAATTAAGTCCTCCTGGCCACTAAGTGGCTAATTTTGCATTTTTGATTACACCATTAGGCAAAACTCAAATATTAGTTCTTAACTGACATGTAATGCTATCAAATTTGCTCAAAACTGGTTACCGGGGTACTTGAATAAAAGTTGAATACTTTTGATCTCTACGCGGACAAAATTAGTATTTTGATGACAGACAATGCTAAATGTAGACTGTTGAAAAGTAGCCAAAAAGCTGTTGCGTTCGAAACGCTTAGAACTCATAAGAATGCACCAATAAGGAAGCTCTACTTCTGTTGCATAATATTATGTGTATTGTAAGGAGATGAAAGTCAATGTAAAATAGAATGCTGTATTTCTTTCACCTGGCAAAAAGAAAAAGCAAAAGTCTACTCGTAGTGAATTACAGTACGTCCCCCATTTAACAATAAAGCGCAGCTGGGGAAAATAACCAAGACAGGTGAATATAAAAATTTAAAAAAATTACCTGGTCCAGCTCATTTTGAAGTTTCTGATTTTCACACACCACCCTTTCATAAACAACTTTGGACATGCCGAGGAATTGCATGTTGGGTTTCAACAGGTTGCACTGTGTTTCACTATTCACTTTCCCAGAAACACAATGCTGATTTCCAGAATCTGGCACAATGTTTGTTGAATCAGCACTTATCTCTGCAAGCAGCTGGCTACACTGACGAGACAATTTTGCTGCTGGTGTGAACTGGCCACTGGAATCCATTTCCCTTTTTGAGCTGGGCACTGCTTCTAACACATCTCCGTTACAGTTCTCCCGCACGTAATTTTGATCAGTCAATCCAGACGAGCTGACATTTGTTTCTGACTCAGCGTTGCATGATGTCATTAACTGCAGACGCTGATGTCCAGATTTGTTTTCTACAACATTGTTTAGTCCCACTTGAGTGGTTTGGCAGTGGCTACATTTCATCGCGTGGCTGTTAGTACCATTCCTTTCTCCTTTTCCAGTAATTTCTGTCAACTCGGGACCAGATGCAGTGTTGACATTAGAAGACTGTGAAACCACCTCCGACGTTTCCGTTGTTACTGTGGAAACACTTGCACTTTCATTGTCATTGAGATGACTCTCAGAAGAATTTGCAGTACAGTGAACGTTCTCATGCCCATCAACCATCTTCAACACAGTCAATTTTGCATCAGTCAATTCAGGGGCAGATTTATATTTCTGATCAGCGCCTAGTGGAACTCCAGCTGATAATTCTACACTCTTGAAACGACGATCAGTTTTTAACACTGATTGATCAGTAGTCCCGGCACTTTCATTAGAACTACCAGGAATTTCGGGCTTGACTGGTGATTCCGTAATTGTTGTTTGATCTCCCGAGTCCCAGATTGACCGTGAAGCAACAGAGTTCTGTAGTGTGGAGTCTGAAGAAAATTCGCCTTCGTCCGAGTGCATCATGATGAAAATATTTCATGTAGTCAGCACAACACTTGTCAATTGGTTGATATGGCCAATGGTCTGTTCCTGAAAAAATAATGTCATTTTAAAGGGAAACAAGGAAATGACTAGTGAGCAGACCAGAACATAATCTATGAAAACCACACTTACGGCACATGGTAATTGGGTATGTGTGTTACCAGGGATGATTTTTTAAAAATGAATCTTTAAGTAATAATTCAGACCAAGAAAACTTGTATTTTTTAAAATCCTCGATGACCACAGAAGGAACAAGGGCAACGTGGAGCATCGAAATGTGCCTACAAATGCACCACTGACAATATGTGCTTCTAGGGGTCTTTATTTGTATCCTATAAATGGCCACTAAATGGAGCAAAATATGTTGACTCCATCCGAAAATGGTAACATGTCATCGTTTCTTAAATAGAAAGCTATTTACTACATTACCTAAAAATCCGTCACAGAACTTAAGAGAAACAGAGGAAAACAGAAAAAAATGAAATTGCCACTTCGGGGCAGAGCATATATCGGATCTGTCTGAAAGTCATTGTCGCCGGTTGTCAACTACATATAAATGCAATTGCTAATTAAATTAAATAAAAATCCTGCAGTCAGGGTTTAGGAGATACAGCTATGGACGCAAAAAATAACCAAACTGCCACTAGGAGGCGCCACAGTATTCTAAGTCGTCGGAAAATCCCTGCCAGCTGTCCTCTTCACAGAAGGAACATATATGCCAATTTTTAATATCATCCTTAGAGTGGTTTTGGTTGACAGAGGAGCAAACGCCAAAAACAGTAAAATTGGTAACTAGGTGGCTCAAAATTCCTCAAATCTATCCGTAAACGGGAATATAGTGTCATCTCATAAATAGATGCCCATGAGCCAAGTTTCATGAAAATCCGTTGAGGGTCTTTGAAGATAGAGGTAAACCAAAAGATTAAAATTGCCACTAGGAGGCACACCGGTAGTCGAATCCATCTGAAAGTTGTCGTCATCCGTCGTCATCTTCATAGGCCACATATGCCAAATCTCATCAAGATCCTGTGAGGAGTTTAGGAAATACAGTTATGGACATCGGACAGACAGAAATGACGGTAATATGCACTCACATACAAATATGTGAGCACATAAAAATGGATGCTCTTGTGTCAACGAAGACAGAAACAAGGTCAAATCTGACGATTGAGAAACTGAGTGAACCATTGTTGATCAATTCATTGTTGACAGGTTGCCAGGTGTCCGTTTTTGTTTCGTATGCCAAGAATGGTTGCATGACATGTAAATTCCTTTAAGCGACGAGTAACAGGTGCAGTGTATTGGTTATACCAAACATTACAATGGGTACCAAAGTGAGGCATTTAATTTTTGCAAATTTCAGCCAATGAGTTAAAGTTTCTAAGACAATAAAATGCACGAGCCATTTTACATGCACTAAATGACTGAAAAGTTCTTCAAAATTAAAAAGAACATGGTATATGTTGATTTAGGAAATTGTCCACGAGACATTTACATACGGTTTTGAAACTGGGTAACAATGTTAGGAATTGAAAAGTAGATGAAGGGAAATGTCAGCAGATATTTGACGAATAATTAACTAATTTGACAGAATAACAGGTGTATCAAGTGCAATTTCCCGCCTAGGATCAGAAGCGAACATCATCAGTCTGTGACTTTTTGCTGTCATTTTTATCAAAGTAGTTTTTGTCTGCTTCAAGTGAATGATCACAGTAAATCAAATGAGAGAATTTGCATGTTACAAACTAGCAAAACTACAACATCTGGACAGTAACGCGGTTGCTTTTATCTCAAAGGATTAGTGTGGCTCTGTGCGTACCTGTTGACTATTTCTTAACTGCAGACAGGTTAAAAGTAAACCCAGATTTTCAAAAATGTTTATTTTTATATAAAGATGATAAAATCAGTCGAATTTAGTTGATATTAGGATAAGTAACACCTGCAGCCTTCACTCGGTTTTCAATACAAAAATTTCATGTCAAAAACAACACGATTACGCAGAAGTGTATACTCACATTTTTGTGATCATCAAACGAAAATGCTGTCTCAAAAAGACGGTATTACCAGTATGCGTGTCCATAGACAAACCTTTGGAGGTGGAAGTACGACAGAGAAATTTACTTCTAATTAGAATACAATATGATGGCACAGTAAAATTTTATTTCATCAAAATTTTCTACGAGAGTAAATCTCCAGACAAATTTGCTCAATTGTTTGAAAACTTCATTTAGTACGGCAGTCAGCAAACACGAGATGAAAGTTTGAACATTTTTGGCAATTCAGTCAGCGAGCGTTTGAAAAATGAAGAATGGCCATTTTGGTAATTAACTTCTTTGTTCGAATTTGAGGAAACGTTACAACAGTTACTACTTTTAATAGCTTTTATATTTTCCAGAAAGGTTCATAGAATAAACATACGGTGCATTTGTACTGGTAATGGTAAGAAATTTTCATGAAATTGTAAATTAAAAAATGGCATCAGAATGAGTTATCAAAATCATTTCTTAATTTTTGGAATAATTTTCCCTTATCATAAGACAAAAAATGATCTTTCAGCTTGAAAAACTCCAGTCACACAATAGCGGCCAATACATGCTTCATATAGCCACCATGCAGGTGCCTAGCTAACTATACATACAGGTAAACTCGGGTGTACCGCGTGTCATGCAGTGGCTAATGTCATCGTCTATGGAGTGCGAGCTGAGTGAACTATCGTGTGTAAATATAGCATTGTTGCCTTAGGCTTTTGAAGTTGTGACGTACATACCTCTTTCCTAGGGCTCTGGGATGAAAATACACATCCATATAGAAATGTGTGAGAATCAAAGAATTTTACTTATGGAGCATGAGGTAGACGGAAATATATTAGAATTATATCTACAAAAGTTACATACAAAATTATTCGTAAAACCCAATTATTATGATAGGGCCAAAAAAGAGCTGTTTCTGGTGTGTATCCCAACTTACTTTCAGAATTGCACTAACCAACTGCACGAACCATGTGTTGATTACGTAAATCATAATGTGCGCCGCGACTTGAATGCGAGCAGAATTGTGATGATTAAGAACTAAGTAAGCATTGAATAAGCAAACAACCATATTATAAGCAAAACTATATAAGTAAAACTACGTGGTGATTAAGCAAAAAGACGCATCGACTATGAGGAGAACGAAGACCGTTAAAGAACTAAAATTACACGTTGAATAAGTTAATACTAATAGCTATGCGTTGATTGAGCACATTTCTACTCGCTACTCATTTGAGAACCCGGGCCTTAGCCCAGGCGCATTGCCAGTGTACAGCATTTACATATTGTTGTGAAAGTGCTTCCGGTGAATCACATACGAGCCTCTGTTAGCCACTCGCTAACGCCTATAACGGGCAATTGCCTATTAGCTGAATGGTTAGCACGCTCGCCGGTTAAATCGGGGTTCGATTCCCGAGGTCGGGCAATCTCGGCTATTACGACAATATGGTTAAGTATCTTCATTATGAATCTAATAATAAGCAGGTACTTGCATGATCAAAACGAAAAGAAAATGCGTTGATTAGGAGACAACAGGTCAATATGACATCAGAACATCACGGCACTGGCGCCCATGAAACTTGCGTCATTGCCAACGTACACATGCATTGCTGTATTGAGATTGAGAGTCACACAGGTCAACTTGCACAGGCAGTCGGCAGGCAACACTGGTTCCAATAAGAAGAAACGAGTCCTGACAGTGTGTAAAACATTACTAACAACTTGAAATACACGAGGTCGCTATTCGACTGCGGGAAAATCCCGCAACAGTTAAACTGCAGCAACAGCAACGTGTGCAGCAAAGTGAAACCTTCTTGACGGTAAATGACGTCATTCGGGCAGGTCAATGAAACCGGGAAATTCCCTGTCATACTCTATTTTGATATCTTACTTGCTTTAAGTTGAAGACCATTCATGTCCTAACTAATTGAAAAATGTGTCTTATATGCTAATAATATGACTACGTATTCCTGAAATTAACCTTTTAAAATAACTAAATTTAACTTAAAAAGCCAGGAAACAGATGTTTTAAATACCGCAGAAATTGTTTGCTTGCAGGGCTAAACATGCAACCGTAGATCGGTCCAGTTTTTCAAAATGGCTTACAACCAATCTCCACTAGTCTCGCTGAGTGCGTGAATTTTCATAACACAACAGAAACAAATGGTCTGGGCAACTTCTTCGAGCTTTGAAAAGTACGTGTCGTGTAGTTCAGTGGTTAGACAAAACGTTAGTTTTATCAGTGTGATGAAAGCTGTGGCTTTTTGTTTGGTGAGAGCCATTGTGACTATGATAAATAAGCGCAACAAAACCCCTTTTAAGCCAAATTATTGCATGTAGGTGATGTAATCTGAACGTGTGCAGTGGTGGGTGACTAGCACTAGCAGTAATCTACGTAGTTCTTGGCGTTCGCTGGTTAGGTAGGCAATAGGAATTAGCCTACACGCCGTGTACAGGCGATGTTACACCTTCAGAAAATGTTGCTCATCATCTCAAAATATAGGCAACACGTAGACCCTCGGATTGAATGGCTAGGACTTCGTTTTGTGTATTTTTAAACGGACAGTGGGCCAAATCCGGTCACTGATTGAGAGTTTTCACTTCGTCAAAAATACATTCTACTCTTAAAAGACTTAAAACTATGACTTAAAAAAGTGCTTCCTTTCTTCAGTGTTCCTTTCTACTTCTACACATGTCGTTGGTGAAGTATAGTTATGGCGTAACTTTGGCGAAGATTTCCAATTTCGCTTTTTGGTCATCGTTAACTTTTTCACCATTCGTGCGATAACCATTAAGTATTTCAACTGTGTCATGTGAGTAAGGCAAAAACTAGCGCGAGACTGAGCAAAGCGTATGACGCTGGCCATGCAGGGTGACATTTGCAAATAGCATGGGAAGGTATCAGATTTGTGTCAACATGCATGATTTCACATAACTTCCTCAAAATATGGCACCCGTTGAGGGAGGCTCGAGAAAACCGCGACAAATTTTCATGGATATGTTCAAATGACGTTGACTAAATTGTCTCCAGAGTCATGGTAGGTGTTAATTGCAACTCCACGTGTATATATACATGTTTCATTCGAGTTTTTTTAGTGTTTTGTGATATGAGTAATTTTTTGGGGGTGTACTATCAGCCCTGTATGTCTACTGCATTCAGGGCGATGTAATTGCCTACTCAGAATACAGCGAATAACGGCACTGGTCAGACAAAGCGGTCCCTGATTTAGAGAACCAAGCTATCACAGTTTCATCCACGGGCCTGTTATTCAGTGATTGCCTGGTTCTCTAAATCAAGGACCACTAAATCCAACCAGTGCCTGAATAACGTTGAATTAAACATGCATATAATATATACACATTGAGTTGTAATTAAGACGCACCATTCTGTGGAGACGATTTAGTCAAAATAATTAGAACATGTGTATCCATGAAAATCTGTCATGTATGGTTCACTTGAGCTTCTCTCATCGGGTGCTAATTGGAGGAAGTTACATGAAATCACACCTGTTGACGAACAAAAAGTGCAAGAGAAACAAATGTTACAAATTTCATCGGATATCATCCCATGGCTATGCTACTTTTTGCCGTTTCTTGCACCAGCTCGCATGCTTAGTTCAGTCATGCGCTTGTCCTTGCCCAACTCACGTATTGTCAATTGAAATACTGCGTGGTTGTTCTGTGCAGTGAAAAAGTTGACGGAGACCAAATTAAAGTGGAGTTGGAATTCTTCCCCAAACTTAACATAATTGCCTTGGACATGCAAGATGGCCAAAAAAATAAGTGCCTTTTTAAGTGTAAAATGTATTTTTTAGGAGGCGAAAACCTCTTATTCAGTGAACGGATTTGGCTTACCGCCCGTTTAACATACATGGGCTGAAATTAACATAGAGACCGATTTGGAGTGTATTTTCTCCTAAGCCAGTCAATCAAGGGGCCACATGTTGCCTACATGGGCCTAGGCAACACCTATAGTCCTTCGACTCTATGCAGGAGCTACAGCATTACCCGTCGGTTTCTGCACTAATCCACAGGTGGTGTAATTGCTACCCGGGCAGTGCGAAATTTCGAGGTCTTTTTAGGCTAAGGTTAATTCACAGTGGTTCCTAGCTGTATTTTGACGTAATTCTTCTTGCAGATTAGCTGGCTGACTACATGTCGGCGGTGTCACATCCTAATCTGTTTTGTGTGATGAAAATTTTACTTATTCCGTTCAACCATGGCTAAGTCGGATTACTAGTACTAGGTCAATGTACCTTTCGAGTGTATGGATTCTTGTGGAGGTAGTCTCACTTCCTGAAATGTTTTTTGTGATAATCAATATCAAAACTCTTAGACTGTCTGCCGTAAATTGATTACCAATGCAACACTAAACAAATGCTTCCCACTGGCCCCCATGTGTGTGTGTCCATTGAAGTAAACGGTGGCCTACAAAAGTAGGTGCTTTCGAAAAGCCCAGCGGTTTTTGTGTTACTTGTACTGCCAGCAAGAATGACTATTGCATTACTGATAGTTAGTCTACTAACGAAAGTCCTTAAGTAAACAAGCATTTTAGCCAGTTTGTGAATGTAGGTATATTAAATGCTGGCGATAATGACCCCATTACTGACAGCAGATCTATCGAGTTGAAATGTTTTTAAAAATAATTTTCTCCACATGCCTAACTATAGCCTTTTTGTTGATTTATCAGTGCTTTCCAAGACCCATACTTAACAATTCAATATATAGCTACAGGAAATTCCTGTGAATTGCTTTCACTTTCTAATTCTTTTCATAACCAAGTGACATAGATCTCTGTTAGCAAAACATTGTGAGCTTGGTGAAATGAACAGACACCAGTTTCATCTGCTGGGTATCTTATATAATGTTGTAGTTAAAATATTATTTTAACTATATTGTATTTAAAATATTATTTTAACTACAACCAACTAACAATTATTTGTTGGCTTTTAAAATATCAAATCTCCATTTTTCTGTGGGAGAGGAAGTGAGAATTCAGAAGTTCCTCCAGTACTTTCAATACCTGGCCTGGGTGATTATATAATAGTTTGATTCAAGCTTCTAGTACCTGCTGATTGAGAGTGATTGTGTTCTGCGTACATACTTTTTTAATTGTAATTATTTACCTTGATGTTAAAGGGTAATAAATTTTACTGGTACCATGCAACTTGCTCTTTTTTGTCATTCAAAGCTGCATTCAGGCCAACTAAGTGAGGTTGTAACTGTAATGTAATCTACCCTCCACACCAACATAATTTTCAAAATCTGTTGTAATCCTGATTTCTTGTTTTGGTTGATAGTTGTCAGTATTGTCATTTTCCGGTTTCTGATTCGTCCAACTTAGAGTGGCCTCCGTTTGCCACAATAGGGCCGTTCCGGATTACATGGCGATAGAACTCTCCTCTGTCTTGGAGATTAGAACGCGCGTGACCTAGTTTTGGAAATCGGGCACATTCATTGATGTCAAAGAAAGCGAAGAGTTTCATATCACACATTCATGGGTATTTGTCCAGTTTATCTAACTTTTTCATGTCGGAGTTGCAGCCCACAACACAGCAGTAATACTTCGTTGGCATTAAAAGGACGAATAGAGAAATCCAACCGAGAAAAACTTGTAAAGAATCAGACAACAGTGAATAACGTGTGAAACTCGAGTGGCATGAAAGTGAGGTAGCAAATGTGCCTGACAGTTGTTTACGGTATTGTGGGTAAATACTTCAAGATTCGAGTGTTGCTGTGTAATTCGGGATGACCCTATTGTTTTAATAGAGATTTGACTGCAGTGCCACCTACAGAGTTGTAACTTTTGTAGCTGCTGTGTTTACACCCAGTTACAGCGGTGATAACCTCTCACCAAACCATCCTCTTGGAGTTATTTAAAGCTGAGAGTTAAAACCTTTAAATTAGTTTTAAATGTTATAACTGCTTTGGTGTGAACAGGGTATTAGTAGTTATGTGGTCCATTTATTCACTTGTATTTGATACTAATTATTCTGGTCTACAGCTTAGCTATGGCACAATCATTTGTCTTGGAAATTTTAAGTGCCAAGCTATTGAAATTGTTGTTCAATGCTCTTGGTTTGAACTTTGGGTCTGCATTATGCTGCACTGACTAAGGCAGCACCATCTTTCAGAACTGTTGCAGTTTTTATTTATGTTTTGTGGTTAAACCCTAGTTTTTAAGGTTTCATTGGACCTTATCAACAAGTGTGAATTTAGACAAATATCTAGAAAAGCATAGATCTTAAGGTCTTTAAACACATATTGTACACATATGCATTGTAGACTTTGCTTTGTAACATACCAATCTGTCATTAAATGAGTCACTTGACCATGTCTTTTAGTAAACTTTAGCAAAAAAAGAAAAAGAGCAGTATCAACAACACAACCAATTTTGATATAGTTGTTCAAGACAAAATCTCAAAAGTTTTGTTACAGTTTTCTATAATGTTATATCTTTTTCGTGTTAAGCAACTTTTGAATTAATTCATCGAAATCGTAAAAGTGCTATCAAAGTGCATTAATTTATAAACAATCCCGTACAGCATTTTGAAGAACAGTGCATAAAGCACTGCATCTGAAAGTTTCATATGAATCCGAAACAGCCATTTCTCAGATTTATTTTATGAAGTCCTACATAGCTTTAATATTGGTATACCTTTTAGAAGTTTCTGTCATTAATGATGGCTTTCATATCGTGCAGATGAAGCCCTCTAAGCTCTGTGCCGCTTCAGTACTTACGGAAAATACAGAGTAACAGTCTGTTCGTGGATACTACTACGCTATGTCGGTGTACTGCTGGGGTGAAAATGTACATGGCCAACTTGGCTTAGGGACTACAGAGGAACAGAAGGTTACAACCCCATGCCACTGTAAGCACCTGAGTGGCAAGCCTATTCGTCAGATCTGTCCAGGTGGTGGCCACACTCTGTTCGTGACAGACGAAGGTGTCGTGTTTTCATGTGGCAGCAATGATCGTGGTCAACTTGGTCATGATAAAAACGGAGCTAACCCTGGTAAGTTTGAAAAACTCATTGCAATGCAGTCTGAGTTTAGAAGTACTTGCTTAAAGTACGCATATATACATGTTGTACTTTCAGATGCATTTCTTTGGATTTTTAAAAAAATACATTTCGACTTTTCTGAGTAGAGGGTGACCTATGTCTGTAGCCAAAACCAATTGGGAAAAGTTAAGAAATGCCAAATTTTATTTTACTATCTATGAATATTCAAAATTATTTTGGTTCTCCTAATATTTTCTCCAAAGTTAAAAAAGATAATGTTTTTTTATTAATGAATGTTAGATATGGTATATCTAGGTGTACTTAGGATCATTTGGAAGTTCACAGACCCGTCGACAGTAGCTTGGTGATGAATTGCTGGCCACTGGCATTATCGCTTTTCTAAACAGTGGGGTACTTTTCCATTAGCTGACATAATTGGATTGTGGTACTGGACAAAAAACTAAACTGACTGGAAATCCCGACGTGAAGCCTAATCGAGATTGCAATACACGCTAAACAGCAGTGCTGCTATTGGTGGATCTGTGTCAACATCTGGAATTAGGCACACTCCTGGGCCTACATGTGAAACAGCATGTGAAATAATGTGTGGAGCACTTGATAAAAACACAGGAGCATATTCATTGTCTTAAAACCACATGAGTGAAAGCTGACTTAACCGTTACAATGAGGTGTACATTCCTGAAGTGATTCTGCATCCACAAAAAACCCACGGGGCTCTTTTGGGTATAAGTAAGAGGACCCTTTCAGAAACTTGTATAGCTTACCACTGCACCCCGTCAGCAGTGGGCTGTGAAAGTGCTATAAGAGGGAGTAATTGACTGCACTTTAAGATTAGAAAATTAAATTCAGTGATAATGGAATCGGGAGACTATGATCTGTTTCTTCTACCTAGATTTTATCTGTCACTTACTTGAATTACCAGCCAAGTTCCACGTCATTGTCAACTGTGGTGTTATAAGAGCAGTATGGCGACACGTCCATTGACAAGTCATCTAAGAAGTATGAACTTGAAATATTTTAACCCGACTTCTCTTCTGAGGAGACAACGTTACTCAGTGGTTTAAGCCGCGGCCTCTCATTTTTGAGACCCAGGTTCAAATCCTGGCTTTATTGGCAGACAACCGAGTATTGCACAAAAGTGTCTCTTAATGTTCTGAGTTCGGTGGTACTAGTGAATGAATAAATGTATGCAAGGGAATGAATGAGATACACTTTGGAATACTCGACTTCGAGTTTGATGTGTAAAGAAGAGAAAGTTAAACCAACATTAAGAAAATGATCATATTTTGCCCCGTTTTCAATACCTTTGTCCCATACCAGAAATGCAACTCTGAAAATGCCCCTATGCGGGTCCTTGTGTCCAAAAGAGCTCCTAGAGGGGCCTTCTGTGGGTGAGGGCCAGGCCTTTATGCAGCATACGTCCTGGGCGTCCATTTCCCTAGCACTAATCTGGACGCCCTGGCAAGGACACCCAATGTATCATTTGGCCGCCCACTGTCAATAGGAACCTTTCAAGTTTGGACTCACGCATTGTAATGAATACTAGGAAGCCTCTGAAGGCTCACAGTGGGGACTTTTTTTTCAAAGCAGGAAGAAATATACAACGTATATACAAAGTATATGCATTGTTGCTATTTTGACACTTAATTGACAACATTGTAAAAGTCTTGGTCTACACAGTTATTTAGTAAAAATGCTCACCATAGAAGGCTGTTTTATAAACTTAGATGTAAAAACCTTGATCTATGCATTTTTTATAAAAAAATCTGTGTTTGGGGGTATTGCTGGGGATGGGGGGTTACGCGTCAGAATCATGGACACCCTGGAATATTGGGAACCCCATTTTGGACACCCTATTTTCAAAATCTTGGATAAAGGCCTGGTGAGGTCTCTTTCGGAAATACCTGCCATCATTTAAACACCAACTGTAAAAAATTACTAAAACTAAAAAGGAAAGTAAGTTTAAAGAATGTATGAAACGCACATTAATAACACTCAGTTTAAGATGTACACATGTACCTTCATCTACATGAGAAACACTTAAACAATTATTTTCTTTATATTATTAGTGCATTGGCTTAAATACACGCCAATATCATAGATGTCTTTTCTCATAATATATGTTCTCTTCAGAATTAATAAATGTGCTGGAGACTAAGATGATTCGCCAGGCGAGCTGTGGACTCGCCCACAGCCTTGTGGTCAACGACCATGCCCAGGTGTTTGCCTGGGGATGCAACGACTGTGGTCAGCTCGGTGTGGGAGACTTCCAGGATAGGAAGGTTCCTAAGTAAGTTCACGTGACGGCGTTCTGTCGTTCAGCAACTTTTCCAGACGTGAGGGGTTTTGAGCGTGTGATAACATCTGGTTCCTTTGTTAACTGCCCAGCACAAGCAGGCCAGTTATCTCCCAGGCTTTTTAAAGGGTCACTGAAACCTGGCAGAATAGATTGTCTTAACTTCTGTTGTAGTTGGGCGATTTTGGTGATTCAAAAACTAAACATTATCAGCATTTGACGAGGAATTCAGAAATGCTATTGGTTTATGTTCAAAAATGTTATAACTTAACTTTCACTTTTAGCAGCACAGCCTAGTCGGGCTGATAGGATCTGATCGCATATTAGAGCAATTATCTAACAAAAGAGAGCCGGTTCTCCAACCATAAATGCCAGAATGGAGTTAGTCAGTCGTGTAAGATATTGGCTACAGGGGTAAACTTCCCAACTTGTTGTTGGGCTATAGAATCGAACAAGTTGGGAGCAACGGGAAAACGCCGTAATGAGAGTCATTTTATCATGGCTTACAAGATTCACTTGGCACTCAGTTATTTGAAAGTCACTCTTTGTGCGTATGTTTTTTCACTGTTTGTAACGTGGCAAAACAAAAATACTCCATGTGGTGACTGGCGTCATATACTTGACAGTTCCTGTGATGTCATTCCCAGACCAACCAACTCATACGGACACTTACGGATCATGTGTGCATGGTGATTTTGATCTCACTCAATCAACAGTGGACGCACCTATAAGTGCATTTGACCATCATATCTTTTGTGTAATTGACTAATTTTTGGTGATGATATGATAGTTTGATATTTCATAGAGATTACGTAATTGTGAGTGAACAGGCATAAATATGCTTTTGTTCCTATTCCAAATTTTAGTTAAAGTTGTGATGTCACGTTTGGTATTGTAGACTACTGAGGACCATTACTACACCTGTTGTTCAGGTGTCTTGTGGATCTAATCATTGTCTGGCGTTAACACAAGGTGAGTGAGTGTTTGGTCTCTGATAGGGAGGGACATACTTGCATGGGGCTCCATCTCATTGTTGTGACCAACGGAGTTAAATTGAAAATGCACGCAAACATGTCTACACTCATTGGCAAATGAGGACTTATTATCAAATGTTTCTGTGTAACCTGTTCTTTCTCTATGCTGAAGAGAGATATGAGTATTGAGGAAAGCGATTCAGCTTGAAGTATATGACAACAGGTATCTTGTTTGTGCAGTTATTATTACTCACTTATTTCGCATGCAAGTGAAATTTTATTTTGTTATAAATTTTCTCCCCAAAAATAGCAATTAAGGATAATTTAGTCTATTACCACCATGGTTTAACAATGTGTACCATAGATGCCACGAAGCAAGCATTTGCTAAAGTTCAGTCCAGTAAAAAGATGAAGCAAGCTTTTTCCAAAGTTCAGTCCTATTATTTGTAAAAAGATGAAGCAAGCTTTTGCCAAAGTTCAGTCCTATTGTAAAAAGACAAAGCAAGCTTTTGCCAAAGTTCAGTCCTATTATTTGTAAAAAGATGAAGCAAGCTTTTGCCAAAGTTCAGTCCTATTATTTGTAAAAAGACAAAGCATTCTTTTGCCTAAGTTCAGTCCTATTATTTGTAAAAAGATGAAGCAAGCTTTTGCCAAAGTTCAGTCCTATTATTTGTAAAAAGAAAAATAGGAAAATGACCATTTAGGCAATCATTTTATGCCAAATAAGTGCAGAATTATTGTAAGTCAGCGGGTCCTGGTGCTAGAGTGGCTGCCTGCCTTCCAATCTCACGTTGGCTTATTCTGATTCCCCTGGACAACACAGTTAGAATTTTGTGTAAGATTTTCTGTTACACACCTCACCGTGTATGTATTGTAGTTTAATGTATGTTGTAATGTTGTATTATGTAGGTGTGTTTTATTCAAACTCTAGCGCTATTTCATTTGAAATACTACGGTTGAAAAATTCGATATCACACAATAGGAATCACGCTATAAAGTGAAAAAATAGATAGCTGTCTACGTGTCATCTTGATTTCATGGTTTGATTTGAAATTGACTGAGCAGCTCAGTTCTAGTGAGTTGAAAGCACGATTTCAGTAAGTAAATCTAATGAGTCTGTTTTTGGGTGATTGAATTTCAGTTTGGTATACTGTGGCCAGAAAGTAACGACAACGGGTTGAGTATTAAGAGGGAGATCTCCTGGCATTACAGCAAAATCTTGTAGACTTTGTCTTATGGATACTGTTGTATTGAATGGTGGTTCACAGTGTTAACATTGTTTTGTGAATGTGAATGTTAGAATGCTATAATTATTCTTCTGCATTGTAATAGCTCTTCATTTTCAACTTAACAAGGAATCTGTGTTAGACTGGACTAGGTAACAGCGAAGGTATTGGTTGCTTTAAAGAAATAAGTATCAAGGTTAAATTCCTTAAATTATGAGGAGTCCCATGCTTGATTGAACTTAGTCAGACCAAGAATGCGTTCTGTCAATAAGCAACCATAGATTCGTGCCACTTCATGAACAGACAGCAAGTTCGATTAGCTTGCGCACAAGTAGTGTGTGCTTTATGTCTGCAGCGTGTCCTGTATTTGTGGACTGAGGTGATGATAACAGTGGGGAGTTGGTGGGATGCGCTTTTGATCCCAGTGCAAGTTTTATGTGCTAAAATGTTGTAGCGCGGAAACGTTAACTAAAGATGCTTGAAGTGTGAAATCTTGTTGTGCTTCAGTACCTCAAGAGTCACGGAAAAGTACTTTAACTTGCTATTGTGATTTCCAACAGCAGATTTGTTTTGATGTAAAGAGATATGCTTTGTGGTATCGTTTTGCGGAAGTTGTGGTGAAAATTTTTTGTTCAAGTCCCATGGTGGAACATTCAACGTTTGTTCTCAAAAGAATTTAATTCTTTTATTTTGAAATAAATTGCATTTTTATTGTTATGGCTGGATAAAATAAGATCATTGTTCTTGCAGTTTTATTTATGGTTCTACTGTATGTGCGAATGTTTATTCAGAGCAGAATTTACACAATGAGTGTTATTTTAAGAATTTATGGTAATTCTCTATTTATTTCTCACAAAAATAGCTGCCAAATTACCAATTTTTACATTTTTCAGAAGCTGATTAGATTACTCCGAATAATGGAAATAATTTCAAAAGTTGTTATATGTCATGTACACAGTACTATCTGTGTTAGCAGTAGACAAAAATTTTCTTAATCTTTTATTTTTGTGGGGAAACTTGACAAAATGGAATTTAACTTGTTGGCCATATTGTGTGCCAGATAAGTTCCTAAGAAACAGTTCCTCTTGTCCATGGTATAGATCATTATAGATGAATATGCTTTAGATGACAATATTTCAATAAACACCGTTTCTATCGCCATTACATTGCAGATTAATCAATATTCGGTATTCTCAGAAGTCACCTGTATCAATTAGTAACAGCTGGAATTCTAGTGGGGTTAATGATTGCCAACATGTTTGTCTTTTAAGTCATATGATACTCTGACAAATAAGCAAACATTTTTAATCACCCTACTCCTCAGCATTAGTCTCCATGTTCGACTTAAAAGTTTATACCCACTCTAGAATTTTCCAATTTTTCAATTTTAGATGCCAGTGTTGATCTTGTAGCACATACAATAAATTTAAATGACCGAGATTTCCGTAAAGAAATGCTAGTGTCTTTGTGAACGACTGTCTCACGAGAATTTAGAGCTCTCCCAAAACTCACACAGGTCATTCACCTTGTAACAAACAGGCTGTACTTTACGTCCTATTCAGGTAGAAAAATATCCACTTTTTATTGGAAGAGATGTAAAGTGGTTGTTTTGGCTTATGCCCATTCCAATAAGTTTATGCAAAATTGGTGAAGGCATTTGTGGCAGTGAATTGACCATTTGGCTAAAAGGTAATCCTGATTTCTCAAAAAAATTGCTTTTTAATACTGATGCTGGTCTTACTACCTGTCATCTGATTTTTGAACTTCCCAGTTTAAGCACCCTTGGCGTTTATCGGAAGGAGAACGATGTGAACGTTTTCTGTCTACTGCTGTGGTCTCCAATATCTGTTTTTTCCAAGTTTAGCATATAATGGCAGCCGGGTTTCTAAAGTACTTACAGGTAAAGGAATAGTGACCACACAACTTATATTGTGGTAGAAACTAGTGTTGTTTTCATTGGACAATTGCAGAACAACTTGCAGATTTTGAATCCAATTGGATCAAGGGACTTCATTTAAGGCGAAATCGGACTTGTGTGAAAGGCATAGTCTAGTAAATTGAACAACATTCCTCTAAACTTTATACTAGTTCAAGTTGCTGTAAACCCATGTACCATGTCAAAAACAACATACAAGTTTTAATTTAGACCTCTTCGAAGCGTTCTGAAACTGGTCTCTAATTGTTCGTTTGTAAGATCAGAAGTGATTTTAGGGCTTTGAAAGAAGTGACAGATTATTATTGCTTGGTTCTGGGTTCTGCAAGTTGTTTTGTCTTGGCCTTTCACTTTATGCTCCCAGCTTGGTCTCAAGGAATAATACTCTCTGTAGCCTGGTAAATTATTCCAATTTCAGTTCAGCTCAATTGGGAGGTGTGCTCTTCAGTTTGATAACTGGAAACCTTTGGGTTGAGACACAAGGGTCATCAATGGTGAAACAAATTTTGTAGTAGTAGGCAAATCTGGGGAATGGTGCTTGCATACAAATTGGAGAAAAATAGACAATATTATGTGATCTCCTTGACTCTGCAAAATGAAGGCATTGTGCAATTGCTTGCAAATTTTTAATCCAAGCATTTCAGCTCACTGAATCTCCCATTTAAGTTAGCCAAATATCCATAACTTTAAGTAAAAGACTAATTTCTCTGATACTACGAAACATGACACAGAGCTTAATTTTGGACATTCTGTCTTTGATTGGATCACACGACCATTAGCAACTTTTAGCAATAACTTTAAAACAATATTGAATTCCAGCCAGCATGTTTCTTTTTAGATGGTCAGATCTATGCATGGGGTTCCAATGCCAATGGACAGTTGGGTCTCGGTATCAGCACCTCCCAGTCACAACATACACCCCAAGTACTGCAGTGTCTGCGTGGTCTGCCAGTGGCGCAGGTGTCAGCGGGTGGTGCACACTCCACTGTGTTGACACTGTCCGGTGCGCTGTTCACCTGGGGAAAGAACAGGTCAGTTTTATCATCACTGAAATTTTTCTTACAGTTTCTCAAAGTAAGGTGATGTATCATTGACTGCCTTCATGCTGGCTGAAAAGTTTTGTAAAACTTTGTCATTTTGCAATTATGGTAAAAAATTCTGCAGTTTGGGACATTGAAAATTTAATTATTTTTCTCAAGGTTTAAGTTTGTACCAAATTTTAGAAACGGACAATTATTGACTTCCAAAATTCAAGAATTACGATCAATGAGAACCGATCATTTACTTTGTTACACATTATGGGGTATGTGTGAAAGTGTTGCAAGCCTATATTCAAACTGTTCATAAAAATTGCAGCCGGTGCAAAACTTGATGGTGAATGCAAAAATCGCCCATGCCCGTATCTTCAGAATTTAAAATTAAATTTTGAAATCTAGATGTCACAACTTTTAGAGACTTTCTTAACTAGAAAATTTTCACTGGATGTGTCAAAAAGTGTTAGCAGTTATGACCCAGGTAATGCTGAAGTACTTGTAGACTAAAACATTTCTAATGTGTCTTCTGACTAGATTTGCATCAACAGTAAGGGATTGTGTTTAATTCTCATGGCCTTCAACTTCATCAACACGCACATATGGGAGACTTTTGAAAAAGGCGAAGATGTCCAGATGCAATAAATTGTTAATGAAGCATCAAGTTGGCACACTCCAATTTGTCTTCCAGCTTGTGTTGTCAAATTCTGCCAGAAATCGTTCTTCAAAATGGCCAGCATTTTGTTTGTCATCTACACTTGCAAACAAGAAATGTAAAGGCGTTGTCGATTGACAGTTCAAGTCAAGTGAAAACATGACTGCTGTTTTATGAGAGTTTATGGAAGTTGACATTGTTTCCAGAAGGATGTCACATGTCTTTTTGAATTCATTCGTGAATGCGCAGTGAAACCTAATTCAGGAAATGTGACATAAACCTGTTAATTTTTGTCCATTTGAATCGTTGTTCTTTTAATTTGGGCTATGAAAATTGCATAATCTGTATTGTTCAAATAATTCACCAATGGGGCTATTCGGAGAATTCTTCTCGCGGTGTCGCTGCTGTACTAGTGGTGATTAAATTGCGCATGCGTGGCTGTCTGCATGTAAACAACTGGTAAAAGATGGAATTTTTATCAAAATACGTCGTCGCGCTAAGCCTTATTACTGCTAATTTCCCTGGTGCAAGTCTTCGACAGGTGGCCACAAATTCCCAAAAGACCTAAGGTTACTATATTCGTGGACAATTGCGGTCAACAGGGTCAACTAACTGACAAAAAGTGTGTGGATGCTGAAGCCCCGTGTGTGCTCTATGTCTATGACTATGCAGTTCCATTCGGAGACTACACAACATTACTTGGTAAGTTTTTAGCAATCAGTTTCTATCAACATCGTTCGGTGATGTTATCCCCACCAGTTACCCCACTGAATAACAGTTTTATTGAGTGGAACTAAGTGTTTCTTTTTGGAAACTCACCCGATGCCGGGTAGGCTAGCAGCACATATTCATATTGTCCTGGGTGGGAGTGCTCCCAAAATAAGAGGTGTATGGTACGTGATGCACAGAAGTCAAGAGTGACTTTTTCACAGCAGTTTCTCTTCAAAACTATGCTGTTTCCAATAAAATTCTCTAGATGAGTGAGTTTCCTTATTTTATCGTGGACCCCACCCCCAGGACCACCAGCTCAGTTATCGAATTAACATGAATAAGCCTTAACTCACTAAATGTCGTAACATTGCATTGGAAAAAAATTGACACCTAGAATGAATTTTACTTGTTGAGATCAGAAGCACATTTTAAGTGTCATGAAAAATACACATTGTTAAATCACTTTTAGCCTGTTTCACATATTTTAATTCAGATATTAAATAAGACTTGGGTACAAAGGTTATTAGTTTCTACACATAAACATGAAGATGAAATGTCAAGTATGTTCTGCCTTACAAAAGTAGTTTTGTCTTGTCTTTTCTTTTACAATTTGCTAATATTTCTATTCTGTTACAGGCAAGAAAAAACAACTGAAACCAACCGCCTGACCATCTATTTCACCGTTGGACAAAGTGAAAAGCAATCCTTCAGCAATAACCTGAGAGAATTGAACGTAATTCAGTAATTCAGCACCTGATATGCCTGATTATGGACTCCCTCGCAATGTTTCTTTCTGTGCTTTTTCAGTTTGCCATTTGTTTTTAAATACACTGATAATTGTTTATTCTCGAATCTTGTGCATAGCAGCTAGCTACAATTGAAAACATACAATAAGACAATCGATGCAGTCACTGAATGTCATTTCCCCATAATCTGTACCAAATTGAAAAGTTTTTACCAATAGTATAAAGCCTTTCTTCTGAAAGGAAAATTTAATGTCACTCAGCTTTTGGCTTTCATTTCACTGGGTTCTAGTTTCAATGGCCTATAGAAGCGCTTGTAAAAAAGGTCCAGTTTCAACACGTGGCTTTCTTTCATGTAACCTCATTCAGCCTCAATAACATCCACAATTAGACCCTTGAAGGTAAACACAGCAGCATATCACTTGAATCGTTTTGAGCCCAAAATCAGACTCTGAACTAGACCAGAGTGTGACTAGGTCTTCTTTAGCTTCAGTCCCTCATGTTTCTTCCAGGAAAGGAAATAAACTATTGTCCACACATGACTCATTGCCTATGAAAGGGCATCCTCGCCAACAAGGCTTATTTGTGTAGCAGTCAGATATAGTTCATCTGGATACACAGACACTCCACTGGCACATTGTCTTATGGTAACTTAGTACTGCGATTCACATTTCTCCAGGGCCACTGACTTGCACATTGTGCCAAGCAGCACTGCTGGTGTGTGGAAGTGCTGTGGGAAGAGAACGGAGTAACAAAGCTTGTCTATGATACAGCTTGAAGTGGTCTTAAAATGTCACTGCACCTGGAACAAATATTGAAATATGAATAATTAAGTACTCCAGATTGGATCAAAAATGTTATCCCTGTTTTTCAAAAATATATGGTGATTGGTCTACAGTTTCACATAAAAGTAAATATTTACTATTTTCAGAAACCAAGGGTGTATATAATGAGTATTGCATAAAACTGTGTCTTTATTTTTTATCCCTAGCCATAACAATTCTTTAAACGCATCACTTGTCTGTAAAATATACAAGTTTTTTGAGACAACTTCAAACCTTTGTTACCCATTTTCAAGCCTTTTTAATTTTGATACTTTCAGCAATTTTAAACTCAGATTACAGGTTCATAGGTCTGTCAAGCATACTTCTAGCCTAAGGTTGAGGGAACCGTTTTTCTTCTAATAGAAGATATGAAGACTTGGGTCATTTAAAAAGGATGGATAATCTTTCTGTTGTTTAAGAGTAATTACAAATCGTATGGCACCACCAAAAATGCAATTTTCACAAAAATGGCAGTCATTTGAATTTATAACGACTTGCAACAATTCAAGGCATGAGTTAAGACTATTCAGTCACTGTGAATTCGGAAAATGTAATATATTTTCGTGGTTTTACAATTGATACAAGTAGCAAAACAGCATATCTCCTCTGCACGGTACAAGCCTTCAAACCTAAAAACCAAAGGTTACGTGAAAACTGACGTGATAGATTTCCATTTCAACGTGTAACAGATTGCCAGAAGACATATGATAGGGAGTAAACAAATAGTCTAATGCAATGGATATTTATCACTCACGTACCCTTTACCATTGGGATTGGATTGTAATCTTAACTCATTAACCTGTATCGAGTTGACAGCATAAACATTCAGCATTGATTGATGTAACTATCACTGATAAACTTTTAGAAATCATTCCAAACAATAATAATGCTTTGATGTACGAAAGATCCCGATTGCTACGTCAAGTATCGTATCACATATCACAACATACAAAGATTAACCAGACTCTGGCTGGCGACTGACTGCCGCGAAGTCGACATCGGCGAGTGCCTCGGTTAACAGGCATCGGTAGAATAATCATGGAATAATCGTAAAAATAATCACAAACCTTACCTTTGTATGAGGTCGTGCTTACTTCCTCTCATAGAAGCACCCTTTTTACGCAATCTCAGATTCAGTTGGCACGGCTGCAAGCCATTTCACCATGTATTTAAAGGGCTCGCGAAATCGAGGCTGTTAATCTATCACCACTAGTACACGCACGCCCTCTAGTTGTTGTAGATTTTCCGAATAGCCCCATTGTGATTTTCCTTAGTATCGGCGTGTAACATTGCTCTCACATGTCAGATGTTGATTAAATATTGATGTTACTTCACACAAACATTCTATGGTTTCCCAATATACTTAATTAAGGTGGTCTTATTTTTCAGCTTTGGCCAGTTGGGTCTTAATGATCAAAAAGGTAAGATTTCTAGTCAACCTTTGTGTATTTCTTTTAAAAATGCAAAATTTACATTTTGTATAAAATTATATCTTTATTTTCCATTTCTGTCTATAACATTTGCACACCAAATACGTGGTTTGCTTGAGATGACTTCCATTTCAATTATGTGGCAAGTCTTTATTGACCGTTTTCATTGTTTTCAACACTTATTTAGTTTTTTTAACGCTGATTTCTCATTAGTGGGTGGGTCAGTTTGCATGAAATCTTGCAAACTTATTTTATGGCAGAGGGAACAGTTTTTCAGATTTTTACGTTTTCTTCGTACAATGGACAATTCGACTGTTCAAAGTTAAAAAAAAATACGAGTACTGCCCTAGAAATCGCTTTTGCATTATATCCAGGTTCTCATTCAGTCCCTTGCACACATTCACTAGTATTACGCCGAGCTCAGAGGAATAGGGGACATCTTTGTGCAATGCTCAAATGTAATCCAGTGAAGCCAAGATTTGAACCCAAGTTTCCCAAGCGGTAGTCCGGAGCTCTAACTACTGAGCCACACTGTTCAAAGTGAAGACGTTTTAAAAATTGACTTTAAGTGCTGTTATTTATTGTTTGAGGATAAAGAAAAAATTAGACTCAGTTTTCTATTTATTGACAACATCATTATAGTTCTAGCAAGAAGCCTTCGCAGTTTAGGTGCTTTAAAAATTGATATTCAAAGAAAGAAATAATTTTCACAAAAAGTGTTTGACGTTTGAATATAAATGAAGTCACACATTTTTTACTTATAATATATGCGTGTCTTGAATTTTTGACTAGCAGCTCACCAGTGCAACCTCAAATTTTGTTTGGCAACCTGGTATAAATTCAAAGTTGCCATGAAGTCTCCAGGTTTTAGCCAGATGCAGCTACATCTGAAGTCAGATAAATAAGAATTGTTCTGTAATTGGCTTTGAAATTTGTGGTGATTTTCAAATTTTAAAAATGATTTTTTCCGAAATACAATTTTTTTGCTTTACAAAATGTTCTTTATTTATTTCGTGAAATCTGTTCTTGTGCCACACATCTGAGCATGCATTCAAACTACAATAGGAAGTTCGGTTAACCGAAAGAAGTCGAAATTCTTTGGCAGGAACTGTTGTTTTGGCGAACTCATCTCCCATTCGGCGACCTAGGATTTTTGCCAGGTCACATTTAGCGAGTTGACGTTATGCTAGGTGTAGAGTCCAGATGTAGTTTTATGGGTTGAGAATGGAGACTGAAAAAGTTGTTTTGATGAAAGTTGAAAGGGCTGACAATTACCTTAAATTATATTATCCCCAATTACGTTGGATATTTTTTAATTTGACACATATTTATAATGCTCACTTGTCTAGAATGATACTCAATTGGAACATATGAGGGTTAGAGACAATAGTGTTTCTGGTTGAAGGAGTTGCTTTTTCTTCTTGACTGTTTATCAAGTTAGGAGCAGTTAGGATGATGGTAAATGATGAATGGAGGTCAATAGAGTTGTTTCACATCTTGTTATACCTAATGCTACCATGCAGTATCTAAGCACTGCTCGATGCTCTTTGTAGATCGCATGTTTCCCAACTTGTGCAAGTCATTGCGTAGTCAAAACGTCAATTTTGTTAGCTGCGGAGCGGACCATACTGCGGTCTTGACAAAGGTACGATGCATTCTCTCTTCTCTTAAAGTGGCACTTACTCAGGTGTTTATAAGTTGGTTCTTGTATGTTCTTGGCAATATTTAGTTTACATCATTGTTTGCCCAGTTTTGATTGCGATGAGGTATTTATTTTTTATTACATATATGCTGCTACTTTGACCTCATTATACTTGTTCTAGTTTATGGTGTTCCAAAAACATCATGGAATTATTGCCCTTTGAACAAAACTGGGGCAGATTTCACGTTCTGTTTATAAATTGAAAGGGATGAGCCTATTGAACGTATTTTTACTGTAGTGTCTGAAAATAGCACCTGTGAAATTTTTGCATGTTTTAATTGAGTCGTAACTGATACTGAACTTTGCAGAGCTCATTTTGTGTGTAAAGTGCTTAGTAGTTGAAAATGTGTAGCATAAGCACTAACTTATGAATGTTATTATAATCATGTGGTGATTGTTGTTACCATTGTTTACATTATTGTTATTATTATTATTGTTTTAGTTATTGTTATTATTATTATTGTTATTGTTACTGTAATCATGTGCTAGTCAGGAAAGTGTGCCATTGAGTTGATAGGTAGCCCACAGTCTGGAGTTTTCCGTGAAAGTTCAAGATTGGCATTGCATTGCAGGATGGTGGTGTTTTTACATTCGGTGCAGGCACGTGCGGTCAACTTGGACACGGGTCAAAGAATAATGAACTCCTACCCAGGAAAGTGTTTGAACTGATGGGCAGTACAGTGTCACAGATAGCCTGTGGAAAGTACGTTTACATTTATCCCATGATTTATTGCTAAGTGGCATGTATTCAAGAAAGTGATGAGTAGATTTATCAATTTATTTGCTAGCCCAGTTCTTTAAAATCATTATTTATTCCTGGCACTGTTACCATTTCGGTACTTTCAAACCAGTGATTGTTTACATTGCATTACAAAGCCATGTCTTCTTAGGGTGTGTCAGACAAATAAATCATGGAAACCATGACTAAAAATGTCTAGCGAACTAGTTTCACAAATAGTTCTTACCATTATTCCAATTTGTTTTCAACGTCAGCTGAATGGCCCCATGTGCTGTCAGGCTTGAAGAATGCGGTCAAAATTGATTTTTACCTTTTTCACTTGTCCCATAGAGTGATCGGTTTGGCGATGAAGTGTATTTTGTACTTTATGGAAAGGTTTTCATAACTTAGATTTTAGGTTGTGAGAATGCAAGAAATGTCCCTTTAATTGCCTCAAGGTGTCTTTGGTAAGGTCTCTAAAACTGAACATTCTAACAAGCACAAGCTTTAACTACCTGAGATTGTCATAACCATCAGCTTTGCTTCCTTACAGCCAGCACACCTTGGCCTTTGTACGTAGTAGTGGGCGACTGTACTCGTTTGGTCTGGGTGGAAGTGGTCAGCTTGGTCAGAAATCTGTGCCCAGCAGTGACTTGCCACAGCCAGTGGATGGCTGGTGGATGACCTTGACCTCAGCCGTAAGCGTGATGGAGGTAGACGGCATCAACCCCCTTGTTGCCAGGTGCATCTATGCTGGGGGAGACACCTGTTTCACCGTGATGTCTGGAGATGAAGTAAGCCTTTCTTTACCTTTTTTGCTCCTTTTACGTCCACTCCCCATGAGGTGCCATGTTTACCGCTTTAAGTATTGAATGAAACTTCTTGCGTTTGTTACCATGAAATAAAACTGTGACATGATAATGATAAGTTACAGTGATAAGATTATAAGAAATGTTAAAATGTAGGGTAGGTTGGCGGTGAACATATTGTTTAGTATTTCTTTTATCACGTGTGACTTTTTGTCTTAATTTTTTGTTGTTTTTGCGACAAAAGAGTTGTGTAGTGAGGCTTGGGTTTTGCTTTTGGATTGGAATGAAGAATGCAGTTATTTTTTGTTTGTTTGTTTGTATGAGCAGACAAACGGGATATTCCTGACTGTTCTTTTTACTACCAAATGTGAAGAGTATTTTGTTTAAAACTGGTAAGGAGTTAATTCTATGGATTCTATGAAGGATTTACTAGTCATGCATGTTAATAACTAACAACGCAGTTAACAACACAGTTATATACAGACACGTAGAAGGATCGTTTTATTGTCTCTCCTAACTTGTGGATTTTACTTCTGCTGAGTAGTTAAAAAATATTGCAGGAATCGGACGTAGATGATTTCCGTGTGTTTGCCAAAGACAAGCGAATACTCACTATTGACGAAACAATGATAGACACTTACGCTAGAGTCAGCCCTGCCGAGCGATTGTCAAACTCCATGAAAGAGTATGTATCATGTGGAAATGGTTCCTCATATGGTGTTCAGGACTGTACAACTACTGGCACCTCATATGGTATTCAGGACTGTACAACTACTGGCACCTCATATGGTATTCAGGACTGTACAACTACTGGCACCTCATGTGGTATTCAGGACTGTACAACTACTGACACCTGATACGGTATTCAGGACCGTACAACTACTGGCACCTCATATGGTGTTCAGGACTGTACAATTACTGGCACCTCGTGGTATTCAGGACTGTACTATTCCTGTTACCTCATATGGTATTCAGGACTGTACAATTACTGGCACCTCATATGGTATTCAGGACTGTACAATTACTGGCACCTCGTGGTATTCAGGACTGTACTATTCCTGGTACCTCATATGGTATTCAGGACTGTACAATTACCGGCACCTCATGTGGTATTCAGGACTGTACATCTACCTGTATCTCATATGGTATTCAGGACTGTATAACTACTGACACCTGATACGGTATTCAGGACCGTACAACTACTGGCACCTCATATGGTGTTCATGACTGTACAATTACTAGCACCTCATGTGGTATTCACTGTACAACTACTGGTTCAAAATACAAAATGAAAGATCTTTAATAAGGTACCTTTCTATTTTTTGAATCATATTTTTATCTCGTGATAGTCATGTGAAAACCAGTGACAAAAAGCATAATTCTTTCAGCAATGATTTATGACTGCAGCCCTGGCAATATAGAAAAAATACTTGTTAATATTTGATGCCGTGTGGTTAGAAGTACATCACTACATCTCTTGTTTTTCTTCATTTAAAGTGACGTTTTATGGTGCTATTGCAGTGGTGAGATGCTCTCTGCTACATTAACTAGTTTTCTTTTTAAATGTTCCATGTTTTTCAGAAATATTGAAGCAATATTCTCCTCTGCAGCATGTCTCAATGGGTCTTTCTTGCTAAGGTGAGTAGGATCTCAAAGGGTCTATGTTAAGGATCACATTGTCAAGATTTGTGGTATGTCTTGTACCAAGCAGGTAATGTTATTTAAAAAATTGAATAACAGTGTTCTGCTTACTAAAAGTTTCAAACTGAATTGAAACTTTCTTCTTTTGTGGTTGTAGAAAATGCATTGTATGGTTGACCTTAGACTAGCTTTCAAAAGGTAGCAGTAGGCTGCTTGCACACTTTTGATTTAATACAGGCAAGTGAAGAACGGTACAGCCCACCCCACCATGCTTGTCAAACTTTAAACTGAAATTGCATTGGGCAGTTCTGACATGTCAATCAAGCTAATGATTCCAGTCAATCAGGTCAAGGGAAAATGTAGAAATCACTATAGTCCGTCTTCTTTGTCTTGCAATTATTGGTTGTAAATGAAGGCATTAAGATGGTGTTATGAGTCGGAGTAGGTCCAACGATATGCAGATCATGAAAAAGGAAAAGTGCCCATCGCTCATAAAATCATGATCTAGTCTTCGCATTCATAATATTTCGTAATTATATGTATTTTCTTTAGTGTGAGTCAAATAAACGTTTAACTATGAATGTGGATGGCAGTGTGACTTGTGGAAATGTCAATCAAGACACTTGCCACCAGACGGCCAGTGGCTTCTATTTCCTCTAATTTTGTGCTAGGAATTAGCTTACTAGAGCACCTCATCTCGTGCAATTGAACCAACTACTGTGTGTTTGAAACTGATCAGACACCTGCATGATTATGAATAAGGTTGCCGTGTCATTGGGTTGGTGTAAAAAGCTTGGTGTCGTCTATATATTGCTGGGTGCAAGAGTGTGTTTGCTTCCATAGCAACCATTCTGATAATGCTGCACTATATGGCAACACTTTCAGAAAACATGAAATTGCATACAGGTAAACTGTTACTGTAGTTTGCTTGCAAAGGACTTCCGACATGTTGGCTGTGCAATTATTGAACTTCACAATGTGAACTGTGGTGGGCATGACTTAACTGTGAATTATCCATTCAGTGTGCACTATGTGAAATTGATTGATGTTAAAATGATGAGTGTTGATATAGTTTTGATGAATAATATTAACACGATAGTAAGATGAGTGTCCTATGTATATAGATTGTCTACGTTATTGATATGTCAGATTGGCACTCTTATATGTTGGAAATGAAATGTAGCTACAGTACATGTCAAAAGTATTGGACAAAGTGACGCAGAATTCCCAGTTGTGATGGCTGGGGTGCAGCCAAATTCATCATCGGGAGTAGCCTTCCCTCATGAAGGAGAATGAAGGCGAATTGTCAGGAAAGTTTGTAAAGGGGCTAAGTCATTCTGTTACGTGAGTTTTGACACCTTATTAGTTAAATCAATTATTGTTTTTAACAGAATTATGGCAGGGAAATGGAATTTCGTCTCTGCTTTTGCTATGTACCATATTTTCCTTCTGGGCTACCACCATTTGTACACCTTTTTCATTTATTCTACGTTTTTATACTCGCGTGAACCTTAAGTCGTTCAATCTGAAATTTCTTGAGTGATGAATAAACGTATTGCTTTCAGCAACGACGGACATTTCAACTGCAGTAGTCGTAATCACGGCGTAGACCTTAACGCAGTCAAGACTGGTTTCAAGAAGTTAAGTGAATGTCCTAACCGCCTTGTAGCTGCACTTGTAAGTGAAACTGTATTTTATGTAAATGTCCTGTATGTTAGTTGTTAACAAATGGGAAAATGAGGTAGTCGCGTATTGCGCTTGATTGTGAATGAAACTGCTTCACTATGTAAAGCTTGTAATGTGCTAATTGTCACTACGTAATAGTGTTAAAACACAAAACCATGTCCTTGAACAATCTGATAGTAAATATTGTGTTCAAAAATAGTACCGTACAGTAGATTCCATTTAATGCCATACTTGATAATGGAACATCACGGTTATTGTCATGAAATGTCAAAAAAACAAATCATTTCCCGTTTAACCCACATAAAGCAGCCGGCGTAGTGGCATATTCCAGGAAATTGTCATTACAAAATCGGCAAGTTTCACGGTATTTGCCCACAATGCTGTAAGATCCATCAAGCAGTTCTCTGGCCTCGTTTTCGCACCTCTAGAGTTAATGAAAGTATTTGTTGTTGCCTTTGTTTTCAAGTTTTTCATGACAGCCTTAACTGTATTCCATCTTCCAATATTAGCGAAGTTGATGAAGAACTGTTTGATGGGTGCACACATTTTGGTTGCACGTGTCTGACCCCATCAACTTCTCTTTCGCATCCCATTGGCTGTGCTGAGGATGTCTATCAACTAGGTCTTAGTAAAACTAAACTTTCCAGAGTATTTTAAATTTGCCAGTTCAGCATTTTTTGTCAGAAGCACCAAAATTTTGATAAGACTGATATAAAACTGGTTGTAGTTTGTATCTTACTCAATAGAACATGATTTGTGAACTTATTAAAAACTTACAAAATCATTTTGAATACTAAAGTCATACATGGAACTAATATGTTGTCAATCATTACACTGAAAGCATGTGATTGGAAATAGATCTGTTGATATTAGTTACTTGTTTGTGCCATTTGATAAATAAAGTAGACTTGCCCTTTGATTGACTTACGGCCTACCACCTTTCCAGATCTGTAGTTGCCTGGAGAGCCACCTGTTGTCCAGTCTTCCCACTTCACCGCCGGATGTCGAAGCACTGCGCGTCTATCTCGCACTACCTTTCATGCATTTCTTTGCTGATGCATCCTCATACAAGGATGTCATTTGCAGATTCGGCGGCGCCATACTGAAGCTGGACACTGGCGCATCCAGTGTGCTTGGTATGTAAACGTAAAAGTTAAAATTTAAGAAGTAATGGGATTAGAATGTCTACCAATCACCGCTGTATTCATATTCACACCCGTTTTCTCTTTGTTTGTGATTGCCTTCTTGGTTGTTTTCCATCCAGGTCTCAAGTTTAACAAAAATTATAAATAAATCATTACATTGGATAGAAACATGCGGATAGCCTGGGTCATTTTCATCATACATTGACTGTTGATCTTTGATCGTTGTATGGCAGTCGTTTAGTTTTCACAGCTGGAATAGTCTACTTTGTAATTGTTATACAGTCTAAAATGCTTTACGTTTTGCTGTTACTGTATGTGTGTATATTTAGGCTTATACGCCTATATCCGAAATGTTTGTCAAAGAAAATTTTGACTCATTGTATTGATTACTAGTGCATATGGCTAAGTTTCCCTTACAAGCACAAGTGGATATCCTCTACACATAACCATATCTTAAAGTGGCAATTAGTTATTAGATTTTGTTCAGTTTTATTACTTTCCGTTTACTTAGTGTATAATCAATACACGTCTATGTCTACGATTTTGTTACATTTAAGTCAAGTTTCATTAACGTAATATTTTGAAAATTTACTCATCAGTTTTATGTTTAGGTGACTGTTTGTCCTTAATTTGGGATATAGGCTCAACTTCTCATCCTGTCGAATGGAGTAATATTCAGTTTCTATTTCTCTCTTTAGATAAATGGTGGGCGAAACTGCAAGCCAGGGACTTCAAAATGCTGATTCAGGTACAGTTGGAATAAGCTGGAATAAAATGAACATTGTTGAGTAGAAAGTTAACAGTTTGTTGTATAAGTATTGATTGTACTTGAGTTGGGACCACGTATCCCTGAGGAGGGAGGGCTTTAGGTCAAGTTATAAAACAAAAACATTTCGCAGATGTGGTTTGAACTGGCAGTTTACGGAATTTATACATAGCAATGACACTGAAATAGAGGACAGTTTGCCTTCTCTCAAGTCCAGTGGACGGTAAACCATGCTAACTTATTGGTGTAGTGGACTTTTAAGACATAATTATTTATTTCACTTAACATTATCAATGTTATGACTATTAATGAATTATGATTTAACACATTTATCAATTGTTGATGTTCATTTTTCATGTTGTGTTAAGTTTTTGGAATGCAATTTGTTTTCTTTCTGAAAACTGGTCGTGAACGAACTACTTCAGGCTCTCAATAACAGTGAAATAACCTCTCAGGCTCTCAATAACAGTGAAATAACCTCTCAGGCTCTCAATAACAGTGAAATAACCTCTCAGGCTCTCAATAACAGTGAAATAACCTCTCAGACTCTCAATAACAGTGAAATAACCTCTCAGGCTCTCATTAAAAGTGAAATAACCTCTCAGGCTCTTAATAACAGTGAAATAACCTCTCAGGCTCTCAATAACAGTGAAATAACCTCTTGCAACATAGGGGATTAGCAGTAAACTATATTGCCAAATAATTTTGTATGTGTGAAATCAAGTGACTGTGTCGTAGAAGTGGAGTATTACAGCAATATGTTCACCATCTGTTGTTGATTATTTCCATTTTCAGATTTACAAGAACTGTATTCTTAATGTATTCAACAGTACAGCACAAGGCTCAGACTACGACGTACTAGCCGGGCAGCGATATATCCAGATTTGCTTGGAAGTGCTGAAAAAACTAAATAATATAAATGAGAAAAGCTCTCAGATTGTGCCATATGACTCATTTTACATCAGCGCCTTATCAGAGAAGGTGGACATTCGAATGGACTATGTTAGTTGGAGACAGCAACAGCCAACTAGCGGACAGGTAGTAATGACCATTTGTTTTATCCGGTGTTCATATGGCGTCTCGTTTTCATCCCGTGTTCTTCTGTATCATAGGTATGACTGCATTCGTTTAATCCCGTGTTCACATGGCATCCCTTGAGATGCCAGTTCTTCTGTATAATAGTTGTGACCATTTGTTTCATCCCGTGATCACATGATGTCTCGTGAGATGCCAGATCTTTTGTATCATCTGCCATCTGAGTACCATTTTCCCAGTAAACATTCATAAAGTGTCTCACCAGCTTCCTGATGATCTTCCCGCTTATGCTGAGGAGCTTACAATAGTTTTCAAAATGAAGTAGACAGCCCTTGACAGAATTCTGCCAGATTCCACGACGCTTGAACAAACTTGTTGTCAGGGTTATTTGGCAGTTCAGCCAAACTTTTGTACCAATGAAATTGTATTTTTGTGTCAAATGTAAGGCAAAGTTTAATAGGGCGTTATTGCACTTGGCCAGGAATTGTTTATTTGTGAAGGACCTTGCAAGGAGATTTGTGGGAATTTCGATAAAGTGAGTGGAGCAAGACCTGAGTTTAGCCAGAATTGGAATGAGCTCTAAACAAATGGATATATTTAGTAGCAATTATGCGCTGCAAAACAACATCATATTTTTACATTGTCCAGTTTATTTTGAGTACTAAACATGTTGGTAAATGATTTCACCATACTATCTTTTTGTAGATATTTACTAATTGTGTCTGCATTTCAAAAAGATATTGATGCTATCTCGTTTTGATTCGTTATTTATGTTATCCTGGTTCTTGCAGAATGGTAGACATTCCTTTTGTAACTACCCGTTCATCTTCGATGCTCAAGCCAAAACGATTCTTTTGCACACAGATGCAGCCATGCAGATGCAGGTAAAGTACATCCGGTCTAAACACAGGCTCACACTTAGTTTGAAGATTTTGTTTTAGCCTGGGAATAACTGTTTATCTAGGTCTAGTTTTAGTAGTGGATGAAAAATTTAGGCATGATTTCTTTTTGTGGTTATCAACTCATCGATGTGTTTCATAAAAAATGACTTAAGTCTTAAGACAAAAATTTGATGTTATGTTCCCACTTTACAGTCTGGATTAAAGGTTTATCATGGTAATTATGAGCATGTCATAGTCTAGAAATAATTTATAATTATCTCTGTCAGTAACTAGCAGTGTGTATATTGTTGCAGACTTTGCTGCATTTTTGCTCAATTGAGATTTAATTATTTTTCAAGAGTAGTTGTGTGGAGTGCAAGACCAAATTTCTGACTTCAGTTTGAAGTCACTTTTCATGAAATATACCCTTGATAACTATGGAGCTCATATTCTACAGACCATTTCCTTTTGTACTTGGGAACCTGGGTTATGGGGATGTTCTGGCAACTCTCAGCTTCAGCCCTGTTGTGTACCTTCTTTTCACAGGCAGCTGTGGATGAGGTGTCGCGCCGTAACCTCACCAACTTCTTGTTCCCTGTGTCCCTGATCGACCCTGTCTGTCCCTGCCTTATCCTCTACATCAGCCGCACGCAGATTGTCCATGATACAATAGAACAGCTCACAAAACAGGGCCAAGCTGATCTCAAGAAACCGCTCAAGGTGAGTGGTCTTAACCCGTGTTGTTCTTTCTCGGTTGTATTTTTCTTTCTTGGTTGTATTTTTCTTTCTTGGTTGTATTTTTCTTTCTCGGATGTATTTTTCTTTCTCGGTTGTATTTTTCTTTCTCCGTTGTATTTTTCTTTCTCTGTTGTATTTTTCTTTCTCGGATGTATTTTTCTTTCTCGGTTGTATTTTTCTTTCTCCGTTGTATTTTTCTTTCTCCGTTGTATTTTTTTTCTCCGTTGTATTTTTCTTTCTCTGTTGTATTTTTCTTTCTTGTTATTGCTGAGTATTGTAGGAAAGAAGTGTTCCCGCCTTGGACAACTAAGAAGACATTTTGCTGAGGGTCTTTTGAATATTGGATTGTCAGGCTTTGTACTTGCACTGCTTTTACGATTAACGTCTGAGCTGAGTCTCCACTTGTCATAACAAGAGTCGAGACAAAATTGCTGCAGTACCTGTATTATTGCTATTAATTTGTATGCAGTTACTGAGTAGTTAAAGGCATTAAAAAAAATTGATACAAAAAGCCGTTTTAGGAGTATAAAATTTTCAGCAAATATTTCGGACCTGCTTTTTCTGTATTTCATTATTTGGGGATAGGGGCAGAGTTTGATATATAATGCTGAAGACAGTTTTTGTGCTGGCTGACCAGTCATTTTTGTTTGATGTATAAAATTACATGAGTGTTCATAGTGACTAGTATGGGCTATTCATAGTAACAGTAAGCACCCTTATACCCACAGTAAAGCTAGTTAGAAGCTTGAGTGGCTTCTTTGGCCCTGCGGTGTATACATTACGCGCCGAAGGCAATCATACACCAAGGCAGGTTATTCCAACTACAGGGAATTCCCTGAAATTTTGTCTGCTGGTTATTGGGGTGTGTTGCAGTAGTTTTACTTATTGTCGGGTGATGGGACCTGCATGCTCTGTCTATATTTTCAGGTAATGTTCGCTGGCGAGGAGGCCATTGACGCCGGTGGTGTTAAAAAGGTATGTCTGAGTGTGGGCAGTGATTTGGTCGCAGGTAGAGCACTTTTTAACCTCTGACCCCCTCCGCTTGAAACTTTATTGCGAAACAGTGCACTTTTAGGGTGTAGTAGTTGAAATCATCAGGTTAGCAATTTTCTTCTGAGGTAAGGTTTTGTTCCTGCGAAACAGTGTTACTGAATTTCCTAGCTTTGCAATGATCTATTTTGCGGGACCTCAATTCAAGTGGCTGCTGGCTTAGATTGTGGCACCGCCAATGCAGCTTTTTTGAGATACACTATTTACTATAATCTTTGGTGCTTTCAAGCATGCTCCTACTCGGTACTTTCCTAAATACTCTAAATCTGCTGGAAATGATGTCCTACCCACTCTGCTCATCAGAAAGTGTCTCTACTTGCGTCCAACTCATGCCCAGTTACAGAATTAGAGATCATAGTGTTGTTTTCCCTTTCAGGTAGTATTCATTGGTGAGGACGCAGTCGACGAAGGTGGCGTTCGTAAGGTCGGCACTGATAAATGACGCCCTCTAGTGTTGCTTTGTGTTCAATGCTTAAAGCATTCAGGATTTTTTGTCTTCAGCAGCATCTCAGTACTAGTTGCTTCGTGTTCGAGGTTCCTTACAGGGTTCCCAAATTTTGAGAAGTAGTTTGGTGCTCGTCATTCCAGAGAGAGAACTGGTTCTCAATGTGCAGAACCCCTGTAAGTGACTGTTACCAAAAACTGTGCAAGTTCAGTGTTGATACTGATGGTCCCGAGTCGTTTTGTTTGAAGCGTTGTCTGCTGTTTAGTTGATCAAGTTTTGATTCCAGTCATACTTGTTGGTATATTGTTTGTTGATTCTTAGTTCCACAAACTGCATTCATTTAGCCCTTCCTATCAGCTGAATGAACCAAATTCATTTGCTCTTGAAGTTGATGTCTGTAGCGATACCAATCAATTCATCGCGATACAATTAGTGCTATACAAGATTTTTCAATTGTCAACAAGGAAAAATTATACTTTTTGGGGGATCCGTGGGAAGGCTGTTGTTTTCAGGTGTATACGAGAAATAAGTGCCGGGGTCATGTAATAAATCCATTTATCCCCCATTTTGAGCAATGACTTTAATGGAACTCTAGAAACAAAATAAAAATATTCAACTTTTGTTGTACTTAACAGCGGTCATCCCTATAATTATGATGTGCAGTAGACCAAACCGCTCACGCAATTGTCTTCTATAGAACATGGCAGCATGACCATCACATTTTCCTAAGTTATCTCCTATAATGGAGAATATTTATATTGATTATTGCCCCGTCAGTGATTATTTACTGTTCAGGCTTGTATTGGAGGGTAAAGCAGCTTTATTGCAACAATTCTNGTTGTATTTTTCTTTCTCTGTTGTATTTTTCTTTCTCTGTTGTATTTTTCTTTCTCTGTTGTATTTTTCTTTCTCTGTTGTATTTTTCTTTCTCTGTTGTATTTTTCTTTCTCTGTTGTATTTTTCTTTCTCTGTTGTGTTTTTCTTTCTTGTTATTGCTGAGTATCGTAGGAAGGAAGTGTTCCCGCCTTGGACAACTAAGAAGACATTTTGCTGAGAGTCTTTTGAATATTGGTTTGTCAGGCTTTGTACTTGCACTGCTTTTACGATTAACGTCTGAGCTGAGTCTCCACTTGTCATAACAAGAGTCGAGACAAAATTGTTGCAGTACCTGTATTATTGTTATTAATTTGTATGCAGTTACTGAGTAGTTAAAGGCATTTTAAAATAATTGATACAAAAAGCCAATTTAAGAGTATAAAATTTTCAGCAAATGTTTCAGACCTACTTTTTCTGTATTTCATTATTTGGGGATAGGGGCAGAGTTCGATATATAATGCTGAAGACAGTTTTTGTGCTGGCTGACCAGTCATTTTGTTTGATGTATAAAATTACATGAATGTTCATAGTGACTAGTATGTGCTATTCATAGTAACAGTAAGCACCCTTATACCCACACTAAAGCTAGTTAGAAGCTTGAGTGGCTTCTTTGGCCCTGCGGTGTATACATTACGTGCCGAAGGCAATCATACACCAAGACAGGTTATTCCAACTACAGGGAATTCCCTGAAATTTTGTCTGCTGGTTATTGGGACGTGTTGCAGTAGTTTTACTTATTGTCGGGTGATGGGACCTGCATGCTCTGTCTATATTTTCAGGTAATGTTCACTGGCGAGGAGGCCATTGACGCAGGTGGTGTTAAAAAGGTATGTCTGAGTGTGGGCAGTGATTTGGTCGCAGGTAGAGCACTTTCTGACCTCTGACACCCTCCGCTTGAAACTTTATTGCGAAACAGTGCACTTTTAGGGTGTAGTAGTTGAAATCATCAGGTTAGCATTTTTCTTCTGAGGTAAGGTTTTGTTCCTGAGAAACAGTGTTACTGAATTTCCTAGCTTTGCAATGATCTATTTTGCGGGACGCTCAATTCAAGTGGCTGCTGGCTTAGATTGTGGCACCGCCAATGCAGCTTTTTTGAGATACACTGGTGCTTTCAAGCATGCTCCTACTCGGTACTTTCCTAAATACTCTAAATCTGCTGGAAATAATGCCCTACCCACTCCACTCATCAGAAAGTGTCTCTACTTGCGTCCAACTCATGCCCAGTTACAGAATTAGAGATCATAGTGTTGTTTTCCCTTTCAGGTAGTATTCATTGGTGAGGACGCAGTCGACGAAGGTGGCGTTCGTAAGGTCGGCATTGATAAATGACGCCCTCTAGTGTTGCTTTGTGTTCAATGCTTAAAGCATTCAGGATTTTTGTCTTCAGCAGCATCTCACTACTAGTTGCTTCGTGTTCGAGGTTTCTTACAGGGTTCCCAAATTTTGAGAAGTAGTTTGGTGCTCGTTATTCCAGAGAGAGAACTGGTTCTCAATGTGCAGAACCCCTGTAAGTGACTGTTACCGAAAATTGTGCAAGTTCAGTGTTGATACTGATGGTCCCGAGTCGTTTTGTTTGAAGCGTTGTCTGTTGTTTAGTAAATCAAGTTTTGATTCCAGTCATACTTGTTGGTATATTGTTTGTTGATTCTTAGTTCCACCAACTGCATTCATTTAGCCCTTCCTATCAGCTGAATGAACCAAATTCATTTGCTCTTGAAGTTGATGTTTGTAGCGATACCAATCAATTCATCGTGATACAATTAGTGCTATACAAGATTTTTCAATTGTCAACAAGGAAAAATTATACTTTTTGGGAGGATCCGTAGGAAGGCTGTTGTTTTCAGGTGTATACGAGAAATAAGTGCCAGGGTCATGTAATAAATCCATTTATCCCCCATTTTGAGCAATGACTTCAATGGAACTCTAGAAACAAAATAAAAATATTCAACTTTTGTTGTACTTAACAGCGGTCATCCCTATAATTATGATGTGCAGTAGACCAAACCGCTCGCGCGATTGTCTTCTATAGAACATGGCAGCATGACCATCACATTTTCCTAAGTTATCTCCTATAATGGAGAATATTTATATTGATTATTGCCCCGTCAGTGATTATTTACTGTTCAGGCTTGTATTGGAGGGTAAAGCAGCTTTATTGCAACAATTCTTTATTTAGTACGCAATATGGCCGACAAGTGAAATTGTATTTTGTCAAATTTCTCCACAAAAATATTACTAATAAAATTTTTGTCTATTACTAGGAATAGTTTGTCTGGTCATAAGACATTTGGCAAAGTTTCCACTGTTTGTACCAAAGTAAAACTGGCAATTTCGGCAAGTGTTGTTGTGGGAAATGAGTGGAAAATTACCGTATTATATTAAGTAGTGGATGCAGTTAGTATGAAGATGATGCACTTTTGCGGTGGAGGCTTCCTTTAAGCTGACTGTAGCGAACTAGTTCTCATTGGCTACTTGCACAGCTGTCACAAGAAGAGTTGATGTACCTACAGTCAATATATCATGGCTTGATTGAAATATGCTCATAGCATGATACGTGGGTGCTGCTAGGTGTCATCTTGTTCCTACTGTCTGTTTTCAGGAATTCTTCATGCTGTTAATCAGGGAGATTTTAGATCCCAAATATGGCATGTTTGTCTCGTACGATGAGTCACGGCTTCTCTGGTTTACAGATCTGGTAAGTTGCGCTGAGATGTAGAAATTTGCAGTGAATGTGAATTAAAAGTAGACATATAATGTTCGGCTGTTGGGTCGTTACACAAAGTATGATATCTGCTTTCATGACTGTTTACAAATTTGTACAATGTACATTGCATGATTGCAAAGTAGACGGTGTGATGTGACTTGTTAGTTTATTTGATCCCATCAAGTACTCCTTGTCAGATGTGACTTTGTATAGTTGTGAACAGAGGAGCATGTGCACAAGGAACGGAGTTCTGTGTGACAGAGACAATTTATGAGTGAATAGAGAACATTGTAATGTATAAACAACAGCACATCCTAATCAAGCTTGTACGCCTGAAGATTTTCTTCAAATTACACTTAATCCTAGCTTAACTATTCAAGTTACATTACTGTATTGTACTAACGAAGTGTGGATGGACACCTTTAGAAACATTTGGAATCTTCAAAATAATCTTTCCAACTCGAACAAATGCTCTGGTAATCAATATTTTTTCGTAGTGTCTTTCATTCCATCTACAAAATTGAAGACTGAACACCATAATAGTCAGTGCGCTCGAGGTCAAACGGAAACATAAGTGTTATGGAGAGGTCACCCATCTGCCAGCCATACCAAGAGGCGGCAGCACAGATTAGTGACCTGTCCATGTGCTGCACTGGTTTGAGGAGGATAGTATCAAACAATTGTGCTGACTCTCACTTGTGAGCGCTAAGTTGGAATCTGTGTTTACTGTCTGACTGCGAACATTGTACGATGGTCTAATGAATTCTTGTACTCAGTCTTAACTTGAGGGCTTGAAAGAGAGGGAGTGTAGTGTGCTGTGGGCCCTCATGGAAAGTAGTGCTAAAAATTAGAGTGAACTTGACTGTCATCATCCCTTTTGAAATCGCAGTCTTCTTGCTTAAAATTGTGAAAGTTTGCAATTTTGGAGTAGATGTTAATTGTCTGCTGTTCCCTTTTTGTTTCAGTGTTTCGAGGACAGTGTAATGTTCTCATTGATTGGCAAACTCTGTGGATTGGCTATCTACAATTACACAATCATTGACCTTCCATTCCCAACTGCTCTATATAAAAAATTGCTCAACAGGTGAGGCAGTGGCATCCACTTACCAATTATAGACTACAATACAATAGAATACCTGCATTTCGTAGCTCATGTGCAATTTACACAAGTCATACAGTTGCTAACTCAGGATTTTCTCAATGCTTGTGAGTGTTGATGAGAACTAAATTTGGGTTGGTTCTTAGGTTGATGGGTGCTGTTACATTGCTTAGTGTTATACCATGGTGTGAAACTGTGTGTGGTATTATCTCGCCAATTTTGGACCAAAATAATTATCAAAATTACTCTTAGCATTGTTGTGAATGACCAGTTTTTTCAAAATAGTGTTTTGTTGATGACCATGGTACAGAATTTGAACACGGCAGTTATTTTCGTGAAACATAACTTTTATCGAAAAAATGAGAATATAGGATTTCACTTGTCCGCCATCTTGCGTCTTTAAGTGGCGAGATTTTACCGTAGCCTCACATATGGAGTGGGATTTCTACATAGCTTTACGAAGTCATTGTCTTTTTAAAGGAATATCTAGCTAGTCATTCTAAAGGTTTTCAAATATTCTATAATTCAGTAAAACAGTCGAGTGAATCATACAAACCTTGACTTTGTCGAACGCAGCGTGGTGGTGATCAAATGGTGATGATTTTTTAATTGGTAAATTTGCTAATGCGGTACTCTTTTCATTTAGCAAATCTGATGATACAATCATTAATAAAAGGTATTCTGAGGATGTTTCTTGGGAGTAATTCTGGCGCACAGGACATTTGCAGCAAGAAATTTTGACTTGTGGAATGGAAACTAAATTTTTTTCTCAAGTCAGCATTCTGGACTCGCCACCAGTCACATAGCGGTGGCCATTTTGCTACTCTTTGCTAATTAGGTTGTGAAGTTCTTCGCAAAATGTTAGCTTTCCAAATAATTATCGCTGAATTCTCTTGTTAATGTGTGACCTTGCCAAAGCTGCAAGAAACACGTGCTGCAGAATGCACCCCTGCTTAAGTGTTTAAGCACTATGGTTTTTGAAACAGTGGCCATAGCTTTCAACTTAGGTGTACTGTTTTGTTTGAGGATTGTTTACTACTTGTTCTGTGAGGCTTTGTGTGATTAAAGTGTGAATAGGAAGGGATTGCATTGTGCTGTGTTTATTTATTTTTGCGTAGTCCACCTTGTTTGTGTATGCAATTCTGTTTTTATTATTTTTTCAAATCATAGCTGCCCTTATAAATTTAAAAGTGATTAGTATTTTAGCCAAATTTTTGATGATTTTTCTGTATGAAGGCAATTTTATTTGTAGTCATCAAAACCAGGTCAGATTTAAAGACAAAAGAAACTTGTTTTCAGCAGAGATTTTTTAATTCTGCATAAATTTTGTTAGGCGGTTATTTTTGGTAAAACACCTCTGATAGAAGGGTTAAACTGAAATACCTAGCCAGTAGAATCTGATTCAACTTATGATATCTACATTTTAGTCTTTGTCATATTCTTGCAATGCAGGCCTATTGTACTGGATGACCTCAGGGAGTTGGATCCATCTCTGGGCCGTAGTCTACAGCAACTCTTGGATTATGAGGAGGATGACATGGAGGAAGTCTTCTGTTTGAACTTTGAGGTAAAACATGGCGTTGACTTGTTGTCTACACGTGTCACTCTTTTAGTGATTGAAATGTATTGATTGAGGCTTGATTATGAATAATCTGCTGTTTACAACTGACTGAGACATTGTTATTTTGACTCTGCTGGTTTGCACATTCATTGCTGTAGATGGCGCTGGGTTGAACATGCATTTCCATAGATGGTGAACTTATAGTTACACTTTTGTTCTTTAGTATTGTAAGTTGGTCTCGAGACTAGTGAAACTCTTTTCTGTATCGTTTTTGTATCAAACAAACTCATCTTGTTTAACTAAAACAGAATAGATATCAAGTAAATGATACTTGACTTCAGCAGTTATGGCATGTCTCTGGTTACCTTTCAAAAAACCTTCATTAAAGTGAAAATAATACGACTTTGCCCTAAAGCAGAGTATAGCAAAATGCAACCATTTAATATTGTATTCACAAAACTCAAAACTTCAAGTGGCAAACCAGGGCTGTGTTCCTCAGGTGCAAGAATCTTGGGAAAATGCAAGATAACGAAAAACATAGTGAGATATCGCCATGACCTCATTAGCTGTACTCGCAAGATTGTTGCATCTATGGAAGCTACCAGAAATCTGAAGAAATACAAAGAGGTTATGCTTTCCATTTCATGAAGCACGATCATACAGCCTTGTTAACATCACTTTGTTACAGATTATGATCATACAGCCTTGTTAACATCACTTTGTTACAGATTACGATCATACAGTCTTGTTAACATCACTTTGTTACAGATTATGATCATACAGCCTTGTTAACATCAGTTTGTTACAGGTTATGATCATACAGCCTTGTTAACATCACTTTGTTGCAGATTACGATCATACAGTCTTGTTAACATCACTTTGTTACAGATTACACGGGAGCGGTTTGGAGAGATCGAACACATTGAACTGATCCGCAATGGAACCAACATAGCTGTCAATCAGTCAAATAAGCAGGACTATGTTGACAGTTACATTGACTTTGTCTTCAACAAGTCGGTGCTTCGACAGTTCATGGCATTCTATGAAGGCTTTCACAATGTCTGTGGTGGGAAGGTGCTGGTATGTCGTGACCTTTGACCTATTTGATCAGACAGGCTTTGTAGCAAAGTGTTTAGTGTTTTTGTATCTTTTGCTTTGTAAAATTCTACAGCTCAGCTTTACTGAAATCGTTTAAATGTCCTTAATTTTTTCTAGTGTAACTTTTTGTCTACCTAGTTTGTTTACAGTGACTTGTTGAAAATTAAGATACAATGAATCTTTCTTTACTTAGTAAAGACTGAAATTTTCTCAACTCAGAAGGATCCATCACTAAATGAAAATAACATATCATCTTTGTTGTAATTAATATATTATCCATCCACAGTTTTGCTGCCTTGTGTTGCTTTTGATGGTAACATTTTGTAACACTTTGTTAAATCTTTTGAAGGAACTGTTTCATCCATTGGAGTTGCAAGCCATGGTTGTTGGTAATGAGAACTACGACTGGGAGGAGCTAAAGGGAGTAAGTGAGCTCCGCCTTTTGCCCATATATGGGTTGAGACAGAAACAGAGTAAAGTGTTTTACATTCTGGTTAAACTGTGTCATACTAAAGTAGTCTTCTTATGTGTAAGAAGCTACAAAACATAAGATACAGTTAATGGAATTATAGACAATAAGCAGCTACTAAAAATTAAAAAAACAATCATAAATTGTAATTAAGACAAGAGTTGCATTCTTTATGACTAGTTTCTTTTGATATCAAGTGACATCACGTCAACAAAGGAATAGCATTTTGTAAGTAAGTTTGTGAGCTTACTAAGTTTAGACTAAATAACTGGCCAACTCTGAAGTGACTTACAGGAGAAAGTAGGACGTTAACTCGCAATGTCTTTTCTATGATCCATGATTTCTCACGAGTGGCAAGTGTTACAGAACATGGCCCAGACCAGGTCATCCTGACCTCTGGTTTATGGAGACAATTTGTTTTCAGAACACGGAATACAAAGGCGAGTATCACCCACTGCACAGGACCATCAAGTTTTTCTGGGATGTGTTTGAGGAACTATCACTAAAGAAGAAGAAAAAGTTCCTGTGTAAGTTATTAAGCAGCTCATAGAAGCAGCTCAGCTCGAAACAATGTTGAATTTACAGATGTTTGCTAAATGGAATCTATGTTCTTGGGATGGAAGGATCACTTTGTGTTGATTGTGAGCATTTGTTGCTTGGGTCTACACGAACATTATTGTCGCAGCTTATTTTAGTCAACAATATTCTTGTTTTTCATTTTATGCTGGCGTACTTGACAGTGTAAATTATGCATCAGTATATTGTACAACTATAAATTCCTATGTTTATCCATATCATCAAGAGATGTGTTGTCTTCTGTTTTTTTATTTCTTAGAAATTCCTGTAAAAATATGGAACGGTACGAGTTATTTACTTGGTTGACAAATCTGACAGAACATTGTTGCTGTTCATGGTGCTACAGTTGCTGTGTGATATTCTGCACTCAAAACATAATTGCATTAATTTTCCTTTTCCTTTGAATTTTCAGTCTTCTTGACGGGAAGTGACAGAATCCCTATATTAGGGATGAAAGCTGTTAAGGTTAGTTTGTGCTCTTCTATCGTGTGCTTCTGATCAAAAGTTAAAACAGTGCGAAAAAGAGAATCCAGTTTGCTTTAGCTGCTACCAGAGAACTAGATATTTTTTTGATTTGCAGATGGCTTTTGATAAGTGTGGTTAGCATAGCCAGGGTAGAAAACGGCATGGCCCGAGAAAAAAAACTGTGTGCTGCTCGGTTGTTGAAGAGCTGTTGCGTAATATGCTTTACCACAGACTGACCATTCTGTTGAATGTCTGAGGTATGGTGGTTGTAAAAGGACGTATTACTGACCATTCTGTTGAATGTCAGGTATGGTGGTTGTAAAAGGACGTATTACTGACCATTCTGTTGAATGTCTGAGGTATGGTGGNAAAATTATACAGTTAGACGAACTTACCTTAAGTGAAGGATGACTGTAATTTTATGTATCCCCAGAATTCCCCCAGAGTGCTAACATGCCCTCCACATCCCACCCTGTTAGCACTCTCTTGATTACAGAAGAGCTTTAAAGAATGGTCCGCTTTGCGCATGTCCGTATCTCATGTTAGCACTCTGGGGGAATTCTGGGGATACATAAAATTACAGTCATCCTTCACTTAAGGTAAGTTCGTCTAACTGTATAATTTTAGTCAACAATATTCTTGTTTTTCATTTTCTGCTGGCGTACTTGACAGTGTAAATTACGCATCAGTATATTGTACAACTATAAATTCCTATGTTTATCCATATCATCAAGAGATGTGTTGTCTTCTGTTTTTTTATTTCTTAGAAATTCCTGTAAAAATGGGGAACGGTACGAGTTATTTACTTGGTTGACAAATCTGACAGAACATTGTTGCTGTTCATGGTGTTACAGTTGCTGTGTGATATTCTGCACTCAAAACATAATTGCATTAATTTTCCTTTTCCTTTGAATTTTCAGTCTTCTTGACGGGAAGTGATAGAATCCCTATATTAGGGATGAAAGCTGTTAAGGTTAGTTTGTGCTCTTCTATCGTGTGCTTCTGATCAAAAGTTAAAACAGTGCGAAAAAGAGAATCCACTTTGCTTCAGCTGCTACCAGAGAACTAGATATTTTTTTGATTTGCAGATGGCTTTTGATAAGTGTGGTTAACATAGTCAGGGTAGAAAACGGCATGGCCCGAGAAAAAAAATTGTGTGCAGCTCGGTTGTTGAAGAGCTGTTGCGTAATATGCTTTACCACAGACTGACCATTCTGTTGAATGTCTGAGGTATGGTGGTTGTAAAAGGACGTATTACTGACCATTCTGTTGAATGTCAGGTATGGTGGTTGTAAAAGGACGTATTACTGACCATTCTGTTGAATGTCTGAGGTATGGTGGTTGTAAAAGGACATATTACTGTTTCTATCATTAGAGATAAATCTGGAGAAAGAAATCTCCTTGTAATCTCTTGCAGCCACTGTAACAAAGGTGATAAATGCCTCATGAATGAAACAATGAATTATTATGTCTTTATGAGCATAGGAGAGTGTCCAAGTATAGCACCACTCTGTTGGTCACTTGTGTTAATTATAAGTTGTCAGTCCACGTGTCAAATCCTAGCCATGAGGTATGACAATAAGGACTTCTGCTGTAAAATAATTGAACATTCTAATCACGAAGGTGTCTTTTTGTTTTACTCTATCGAATAGTGTTAAAGTTGCTAGTTTCTTCACGCCAATGTTTTACTTGACAGGTAATAATTCAGCCTGTTGGAGGCGGAGAAGATTTCTTACCTGTGGCCCACACCTGTTTCAACCTGTTGGACCTACCCAAGTACTCTAATAAACAGAGACTACAAGAGAAGCTAGTTAAAGCCATTGAGCAGTCGCAGGGCTTTGGTTTAGTTTAAGATGTCCTAGCGTCAGTAATGTGATTGCGATATCTGGTTAAAGCAGTGGAGCAGTTGTACCAGTTTGGTTTTGGGCTTTGGTCTAGTATTACCTATTGCAGTGACCTCTGGTGAACAAATTCACAGGTCAGTCGCTAAGCTTTGGCATTGTATGTGTCGTGATGATGCCTTATTGATTAGATTCTAATGCTTTAGTTCTTTTCACGTGCATTGCAATTGTGTTTGTATGAATACATTTATTTTGTCATGAACCGCATGTGCTCCCAGTTTCAGTTTACAGGTAGACTTTGTTCAAAGCATTATGCATATTATGTGCAAGTAATGCCTTCTGTTGCTGAATTAAAAGGGGTGTAGTTTGTAAGAAAATAAGTGTGCTTATCAGATCAGGTTTGCAATTCATGTGAAAAGAAATACAGCTAGTGGGAACAGAATTCTATTAGTGAAAAAAATAGTTCAGGTATTGGGAACTCGTGTGCAGTTTGTGAAGGAGGAAGATTGGTTCTTGTTGGCGATCCGCTGAGTGAGAAGTAGATCCGCTGAGTGAGAAGTAGATCCGCTGAGTGAGAAGTAGATCCGCTGAGTGAGAAGTAGATCTGCTGAGTGAGAAGTAGATCTGCTGAGTGAGAAGTAGATCCGCTGAGTGAGAAGTAGATCCGTCTAGTGCCAAAGTGGATCCATTACCATGGTCTGCATAACCCTATTTACCAGCTTTTGCAAAATATTATGCCGACTCTCAAACCACGCAGTCTTGCCACACAACTCCCTTATCAGACAAAACTACAAGTTGCTGAGACTACTGCCTTGTAGTCTGGAAGATTAATTTAATATTTTAGCTCAAGTGTCTCATATTTAGTTCTAGATACTTTGATAATATGTATTAACATTATTATTTAACTTGAGAGATGAGCA
>NMRA01000180.1:423472-436277 GCA_002633005.1 Phoronis australis | reverse complement strand
GCCAACTCTGAAGTGACTTACAGGAGAAAGTCGGACGTTAACTCGCAATGTCTTTTCTATGATCCATGATTTCTCACGAGTGGCAAGTGTTACAGAACATGGCCCAGACCAGGTCATCCTGACCTCTGGTTTATGGAGACAATTTGTTTTCAGAACACGGAATACAAAGGCGAGTATCACCCACTGCACAGGACCATCAAGTTTTTCTGGGATGTGTTTGAGGAACTATCACTAAAGAAGAAGAAAAAGTTCCTGTGTAAGTTATTAAGCAGCTCATAGAAGCAGCTCAGCTCGAAACAATGTTGAATTTACAGATGTTTGCTAAATGGAATCTATGTTCTTGGGATGGAAGGATCACTTTGTGTTGATTGTGAGCATTTGTTGCTTGGGTCTACACGAACATTATTGTCGCAGCTTATTTTAGTCAACAATATTCTTGTTTTTCATTTTATGCTGGCGTACTTGACAGTGTAAATTATGCATCAGTATATTGTACAACTATAAATTCCTATGTTTATCCATATCATCAAGAGATGTGTTGTCTTCTGTTTTTTTATTTCTTAGAAATTCCTGTAAAAATGGGGAACGGTACGAGTTATTTACTTGGTTGACAAATCTGACAGAACATTGTTGCTGTTCATGGTGTTACAGTTGCTGTGTGATATTCTGCACTCAAAACATAATTGCATTAATTTTCCTTTTCCTTTGAATTTTCAGTCTTCTTGACGGGAAGTGATAGAATCCCTATATTAGGGATGAAAGCTGTTAAGGTTAGTTTGTGCTCTTCTATCGTGTGCTTCTGATCAAAAGTTAAAACAGTGCGAAAAAGAGAATCCACTTTGCTTCAGCTGCTACCAGAGAACTAGATATTTTTTTGATTTGCAGATGGCTTTTGATAAGTGTGGTTAACATAGTCAGGGTAGAAAACGGCATGGCCCGAGAAAAAAAATTGTGTGCAGCTCGGTTGTTGAAGAGCTGTTGCGTAATATGCTTTACCACAGACTGACCATTCTGTTGAATGTCTGAGGTATGGTGGTTGTAAAAGGACGTATTACTGACCATTCTGTTGAATGTCAGGTATGGTGGTTGTAAAAGGACGTATTACTGACCATTCTGTTGAATGTCTGAGGTATGGTGGTTGTAAAAGGACATATTACTGTTTCTATCATTAGAGATAAATCTGGAGAAAGAAATCTCCTTGTAATCTCTTGCAGCCACTGTAACAAAGGTGATAAATGCCTCATGAATGAAACAATGAATTATTATGTCTTTATGAGCATAGGAGAGTGTCCAAGTATAGCACCACTCTGTTGGTCACTTGTGTTAATTATAAGTTGTCAGTCCACGTGTCAAATCCTAGCCATGAGGTATGACAATAAGGACTTCTTCTGTAAAATAATTGAACATTCTAATCACGAAGGTGTCTTTTTGTTTTACTCTATCGAATAGTGTTAAAGTTGCTAGTTTCTTCACGCCAATGTTTTACTTGACAGGTAATAATTCAGCCTGTTGGAGGCGGAGAAGATTTCTTACCTGTGGCACACACTTGTTTCAACCTGTTGGACCTACCCAAGTACACTAATAAACAGAGACTACAAGAGAAGCTAGTTAAAGCCATTGAGCAGTCGCAGGGCTTTGGTTTAGTTTAAGATGTCCTAGCATCAGTAATGTGATTGCGATATCTGGTTAAAGCAGTGGAGCAGTTGTACCAGTTTGGTTTTGGGCTTTGGTCTAGTATTACCTATTGCAGTGACCTCGGGTGAACAAATTCACAGGTCAGTCGCTAAGCTTTGGCATTGTATACGTGGTGATGATGCCTTATTGATTAGATTCTTATGCTTTAGTTCTTTTCACGTGCATTGCAATTGTGTTTGTATGAATACATTTATTTTGTCATGAACCGCATGTGCTCCCAGTTTCAGTTTACAGGTAGACTTTGTTCAAAGCATTATGCATATTATGTGCAAGCAATGCCTTCTGTTGCTGAATTTAAAGGGGTGTAGTTTGTAAGAAAATAAGTGTGCTCATCAGATCAGGTTTGCAAGTCATGTGAAAAGAAATACAGCAAGTGGGAATAGAATTCTATTGGTGAAAAAATAGTTCAATTAATGGGAACTCGTGTGCAGTTTGTGAAGGAGGAAGACTGGTGCTTGTTGGCGATCCACTGAGTGAGAAGTAGATCCGCTGAGTGAGAAGTAGATCCGCTGAGTGAGAAGTAGATCCACTGAGTGAGAAGTAGATCTGCCGAGTGAGAAGTAGATCCGCTGAGTGAGAAGTAGATCCGTCTAGTGCCAAAGTGGATCCATTACCATGGTCTGCATAACCCTATTTACCAGCTTCTGCAAAATATTATGCTGACTCTCAAACCACGCAGTCTTGCCACACAACTCCCTCATCAGACAAAACTACAAGTTGCTGAGACTACTGCCTTGTAGTCTGGAAGATTAATTTAATATAATTAGCTCAAGTGTCTCATATTTAGTTCTAGATACTTTGATAATATGTATTAACATTATTATTTAACTTGAGAGATGAGCGTCGCAGATGGTTGTGGATTTAAAGTATTCATTTTGCACGTAGTTGCACTTTCGATAACTTGCACTAAAAATCATTAATGGTAAGAGTGCCTGTGAGTGGTTATTCAGGTTTCTTCACCTGAACACTGGGGGCGCTTACTTCATTCTTATAAGTGGCTCGGTGCTTCAAGTTAATCTTTGACAACATCGAACATGAGTGCCTCTTAGATAGAATTATCTGTGCCAAAATCCAGCCAAAAGAGTTACACCTAACTAAAGAGGCGCTGAACTTGTTTTTTTATGGTAAGTTAAATCTTAGAAAGGATTTAGCTGATCAATAAGGAAAGTTGGAAGACAGTAGATACTAGATTTACCACAAGTTGTGCTTATTATTCCTAAACATTTCTAATCTGAGTTCTTATAATCCAGTGTCATCATAAATAGAAGACAGACCACTTGTTATTTTTACCAGTTTTGGATGTAGGAGAACTTAGCTATAGGAAACTTATCTGAAATGCGTTTTATTACATTTTTGTCCTCTTTTTTCTTTATATGAAACTACTTTGTTGGAATGGAAATATGTTCTGGTGACAAAAACTTTTATGTAACAATTTCTTTTACCATTTGATTAATTTCTGTGAATTGTTCCAATCTGTTGTTGCTAAAAACTTTTATCGCTTGCATTAAAATATCAGAAGTATACAACGACATATCTACCTTTTGTGTTAAACTTATATTTCTGTGTTCATTTCAGAGTTTATGACATCCTCAGATGTTATGAAAGTATAGTGCAACTGTGCCAATGTCTCAGCTTGAACGGTTGCTCTTTCTCTATGGGTGTTCCTTGAAGTCTTTTGGGTTTCGTCTTTCTTCTAAAAATCAGCCTACTGATGAAAATCGGGCTAAGATTGAAGATCAACTAATCTGTCTACAACTGGAAGCCAAAGATAAAAATCCGTAGTCTGCTTGACTAAACAGAAAACAAAATGTCTTGAGGAACACACAAGATAAAGATTTCAATCTTTGGCTATTTGTAGCGAGTTTCTGATTTTTTTTCATTGAAAAGACAAGTCAATGGACTCATTGATAAAAAGGCCCCTGTTGTGTGTGAGTATGTGTGCAATGTATTTTGATTTGATCTGTTATTGAAATATCATGTAGTCGATTGCATTTTACATTTCAGTTGTTGAAGCCAACTGGGGTGCATTCATTATTGTTAATATATAGCTTTTATTTTTCAGTGTTGTTTCCTGTTTCAGTCTTGTACTGTGTTAAAGAACACAGACATGAATCTTGGGCAAAATTCTGAGCGATATTGCGGAGTCAGGAACACAAATTTGATAAGATTTAAATTTAGACTTGTCACACTGACCAAGACCGAGTTTTCTCACAATCCAAAGGTCCAGTAATGCAAAGTTGGTTCAAAGTGCGATCTTGAAATGGGGAAAGGAAACTAAGAAAGACTGGCTAGGGTGTTCTAAGAATGAGTTTGGTGCGACGGGGCCTTTACCTTGCTTTACTAAAATGTAAAGTTTTGAACTCTGTAAAACAAATTTGTAAAAGTTTTAATGCAGAACTGCAAATCAATTGTGTATTTCATCAATACTCACTGGCAATCCATCACACAGTCAGCTATTTACAAAGAATTTCTACATGATTATTTGTCAATATTAGTGATGAATAATTATCATGAGAATATATATGCGCAATAACCAATATTAAATAACAACAAACAAGAAATATAAACTGGTTTTCTAATTAATGACACTTCTGTGCTATCAGTATATGCAGGTCTGAAATGAAATAGTCTCCCTCCAAGACTCTGGCTCTTCGTTCCACATGGGTTCAAACAATGTCGTAGCATGATGTATGAGCAGATGGAATTTCAAAACTTCCCAACAATAACTATTACATAATTTAGGGGAGGAATAGGCGTTTGCTCCAAACAACTAACAAAATGTTGAGCATGACATAAATAACATCATGGAAAAACGAGCTCTCTTTCATACATTTCACATACTGTTTTTCTCCGTAACTGTTTCACAAACTCTTCAAACTGGTCCACAAATACATTAAGCAAGACAGACTTGTCCTTTAACAGGATTACACAGCAAGAGGCTGTTCTTTATCAAGTCCTTAAAACATGGAAAATGAATCGAGGTGAAACACTGATCCATAGACAGAACTCGTTGCCTCCCAACTTGAATTTAAGCCTGAAAACCTCCCTATAGTCCACTGCCCTTGAATCATCTGTTTCACAGCTAACCTCATACAAATTTTGTACCACAATGTCATAAGTATGAATAGTCGGAAAGTTCTGACAATAGCAGATTTCAAGTGCCTCGTGTTACTAACACTAATCACTGACTGTTTACAACAAGTCCAGCAACAGATTCCATAGAAAAGCACGGCGTGTGAAGACACCTCTCTTCACTTCGTGTATAAATCAATAGAATAACACATAGAGTGTGAAGTCACTTCTCTTCACTTGGTGTATAAATCAACGAGTCCATCAGGCAAAGGATCTCGTCCTCGGAATTGGCGAAAGACTTCGCCAGCTGGAACAGAGCCCCCTAGTGACAAGAATGTATCCTTGAACCTGGAATTTAAAAGAATAAATTAGGAAAATGCTAAGAAAGTAAATTTAAGGTAGAAAAGATCCAGATTTGTAGACCAGCATTGATAAAATTTGGGTAAATAAAGAATATCTTCCTCTATGTTAACAGTCAATGCATGTCTGGAACTGGAACGCTGAACACTTCATCTTCAAACAGCCATTTTCCAATTTCGCTGTGACAAAATGAAATAAGTTCTATTGCTGGATGAAAATAAAATATTTGTCGGAAAATCTCAAGCAATTACAAACTGCCAGTTCTTTCCAGGCCCACAAATTACTCCTAACTTTACTAAGGAACCAAGTGACACCAATTTCATAGTGTCATGTGGTCTAAATATACAGTGGTTTTTGCAATGGAAAATGGGTTTGTAGTTACTTAAACAGCGCCTGAAGTGACCTCGCTGCCATGACATATTTCTGCAGTCCCTTTTCTAACAAAAACAGGAGTGACTGACCCAAGTTCTTTAATTAATTTTGCATGAATGGTTAATGAAGTCCAAGTGCCAGTTTCTCATTGGTGTACGCTTGGTTATAAACAATCCTCATAGACGGTTTTCGGAAGAACGACACCATGCTTTCTGGATGAATCGAACAATTTGAGTGCTAAAACAACACCTTGATAAACAGCTAATCTTATGAGCGAGTTAAACTTGACCTATGACCTATGATGGACTTAACCGTCACTGGGCATCGTGGGACCTTTGATAAAACAAGGCCCAGAGGCCAGTTGCATGAACCGGTCCCAAATAGGGACCTAACGGAGTTCCCTAAATCCTCTGCATCAAAATTGTGTCTTTGTGTACTCACAAACATTTAATGTTTTTCTATCACTTATCTTTCTTATGAGCTCAAATAATGTATCTGAAACCGATCTCTTATTTCAATGAAAATAAATTAAGATCTGGTCCCCTAGTCCTTAAATTAGGGGTGTTGCATGTGAAAATTTAAGAAACATAGATGACTACCTATTTGGGACTGTTTCAAACAACCTATCATCAATTAACAATAAAAATATACCCACGTTAACTGATTTGTATTTCTCATGAAAATACCACCAATACTGAAAAATACTCAAACAAACCCCTGAGAAATGGAATAAAGATAATTCTGTATCTGACAGATCCCAGTAGTTTGCTCACTCAACTGACTGCCGTGAGATAATGGAGAACGCATGACAAACTCTTCACTGCAGCACCTCTCACCTTCGTCCAAGTTGACTGACTTTCTCGGTGTCATTGACACCGACTTCTCTGAAAGCTCCAAATGCATCAGCAGCTATCATCTGTAAACAAACTCACAAGTGTGATTACGCCATCTAGTGCATTTCTTCAGATCTATCTATTTGCAATTCTGAATGCTTGAAAACATGAAAAATGAACTGCAACTGACAACGGCTTTTTTCCATTCAAGAAAGTTATCACAGCCACACTCACTTAAAGAAGAAATAATTAATGCTGGCAACTTGTTATAAATAATTAAAATAATAATTCAAATAAATATAGCTTCAGCGCATTCATCAACTCTACATTAGTTTTATCTTCAACCACAAGGTAGAGTGACAAGCAGCAAGATACTGATCAGAGAAGACAGGTCAATGAGCTTCTCTATAATAGTATTACCTCTGACCACAAGGTGGAGTAGTAAGCGGCAGGATACTGATCAGAGAAGATATAGGTCAATGAGCACGGGTGGTTATCTTCTTCATCATGCTCCAGGGGCATGTATTCTGGCCATAACTTTTCCATTGTGTTGTTCCAGTGAGAGTTACTGAAAACAACAAGAAATTGTTAAAAAGTATTCATGCAGAACTTCGGAATACATCTTTCTAAAAAGATGCCCTAGTAAATTGTCACACAATTTTGCATGAATATGAAGGGTACACTATTAGATATCTCCTATTCAGGGGTACCACGGGCATACTGTGTTGCGCAGTGGTTTAATAAAGTTTGAAGTTACCAAGAATTGACAGGTCAGCCATGTGACCAAACAATTTACTGTCTGGTCCTTGATGATAAAGTCTAATCTGAGTGACGCTTAGAATGAATTGCTTTTTCAAACACTGAGATTAAAAATAATTACATGGCAAATAAATATGAACTCGAAATTTTTGCACAATACTCACTAGCACCCATTTCAAGGTAAACACTAGCATTTATACCTGCAGGAGCACGGCATCACTTTAAAAAACATCTTACCTCACATGGAGCTCCATATCGTAAGCACTGAGATACAGGTGTTTCATGACGTTGTAAGATACCATGTGTTTTCTGGCTGTTGCGAGAGAAAATAAAGTCTTACATCCAAAAAGCAATCACACAACTTCCGTTGCCCGACAATGGTGGTTAATGGCCCACCACCACAAATCACTTCAACTACTGTGATGCATGAGGATTTGTGGGTCAGTAAGCGTATAGTGAAAAATTAATTTTTCTTTATAATCACAAGTGATTTCTCTGAATCACTCCACAGAGAAAATGCATCTACACATCAACCATTTAAGCCAACATAAAATTGAATAGATTTCAGCAGACTCATTATCAGAAACAGGACATATATATGTATGAGACTATGGTATGAGCCACATATGAATGATCTCAAAAAAGCTAATAGGACATTTTCCTAAATTTCTCATAACACGTCAAAAGTCGGCTAAAACAAAAATATTGCAACACCACATACAGGCAATCACACTCTGCGCCAGGTCTGCGGACATTATCTCCCCTGTATCTTGGTGTCTGCTGACACTCTGCAGTACGTCTGGCACTGTGAGCCACATCTTCATGAAGGAGGCACAGATGTGCAGCGCGTCCCACTCCACGTTCTTCTGCCCAGCTATTTCACTATACTCCACCTTAGTCAACATTTGTTGCAGTCCATGACCAAACTGAAATCAATATTCAGAATAATCTCTAAAAGTGAAAAGGATGAGAGATATGGATCCGAATCAGGGATCAAAGGGTGGGAAAATGTCACTCAACAGACCACCCATGGGGTTTCTCGAATAAGCATAGAAAGTGAAGCAGTATCATGACCTTGCTGCATAACCTCACACAAGGTGAAAAGTCCTGCAGTGGGAAACCAGCTTGAGGTCGTACAAACCTCAGGCGGATGGATTCCAGCTGTGCAGGAACAGGTTGGCACAATGATGTCAAGAGAAGTGAGACAAAAATGCATCTTGGTTCTTATCTCATGAAAGGTCTATTAAGTTTAATAATTTGATCAACTCAGCACAGTGTCTCACAANAAATTTCATGAAAATCCGTTCAGGACTTTTGAAGATACAAAGGTAAGCGTAAAAAACTAAAATTGCCACTAGGGGGCACACCGGTAGTCGGATCCGTCCGAAAGTTCGCACATGCCGTCCCATTCATGAATGGAACATATGTGCCAAATTTCATGAACGTATGTCAAAGTGTTTTGGAGATAGAGCAGCGGACGCCGGACGCCGCCCGCCGCCCGGACGGACGGCCGGACGGACAGAGATGACGGCATAATGCGTCCACATATAAATATGTGGGCGCATAATAAGCATTTATACCTGCAGGACCACGGCATCACTTTGAAAAACATCTTACCTCACATGGAGCTCCATATCGTAAGCACTGAGATACAGGTGTTTCATGATGTTGTAAGATACCATGTGTTTTCTGGCTGTTGCGAGAGAAAATAAAGTCTTACATCCAAAAAGCAATCACACAATCCCCGTTTCCCGACTGTGGTGGTTAATGGCCCACCACCACAGATTACTTCAACTACTGTGATGCATGAGGATTTATGGGTCAGTAGGCATATAGTGAAAATTACATTTTTCTTTGTAATCACAAGTGATTTCTCTGAATCACTCCACAGAGAAAATGCGTCTGCACATCAACCATTTAAGCCAACACAAAACTAAATAGATTTCAGCAGACTCATTATCAGAAATAGGACATATGTATGTATGAGACTATGGTATGAGCCACATATGAATGATCTCAAAAAAGCTAACAGGACATCTTCCTAAACTTCTCATAACACGTCAAAAGTCGGCTGAAACAAAAACATTGCAACACCACATACAGGCAATCACACTCTGCGCCAGGTCTACGGACATTATCTCCCCTGTATCTTGGTGTCTGCTGACACTCTGCAGTACGTCTGGCACTGTGAGCCACATCTTCATGAAGGAGGCACAGAAGTGCAGTGCGTCCCACTCCACGTTCTTCTGCCCAGCTATTTCACTATACTCCACCTTAGTCAACATTTGTTGCAGTCCATGACCAAACTGAAATCAATATTCAGAATAATCTCTAAAAGTGAAAAGGATGAGAGATATGGATCCGAATCAGGGATCAAAGGGTGGGAAAATGTCACTCAACAGACCACCCATGGGGTTTCTCGAATAAGCATAGAAAGTGAAGCAGTATCATGACCTTGCTGCATAACCTCACACAAGGTGAAAAGTCCTGCAGTGGGAAACCAGCTTGAGGTCGTACAAACCTCAGGCGGATGGATTCCAGCTGTGCAGGAACAGGTTGGCACAATGATGTCAAGAGAAGTGAGACAAAAATGCATCTTGGTTCTTATCTCATGAAAGGTCTATTAAGTTTAATAATTTGATCAACTCAGCACAGTGTCTCACAAGGAGCCAATAATAAGTTCATGAAAGCTTTTTGAATGTTGCCTATCATATGAAGCAAACAGGACCGGTACTAACATTTTTTACCTCGCACAAAATGTAAATGCAGGTCCTTTTCAGGTTTTCGACTTGTAATAAAACCACAAAAAGCAATGGATATTGTTTTTTATAGCTATGGTCAAAGTTAATAACTTCAAGAAGTTAATCCCAAGCAACAATAATCCTAAAAATGAATTTTTGGCCATAAAACCGATAATAATAGTTAAAAACAAAAGTCTCAAAATCAGTGCTTCATATTTCAATGATTCAGAAAGATGGATTTAGTTAAAAAAATTAAAGATGCATTTCAATCCCTTTTACGACCTCATCCTTTTAATAAACAATGTTTCACATGAACTACACGTCTCTCGGTGTTCACTATCAGCCTCATCCCCAAGTCTCAAAATGGCGCTGATCAGTTTAGCCATTTGAGGCTTGGTTATGGGAATTATCTTCTGCGCAATGATTGGCCGCTGCCTTGATGTCATTAAAACAAAGGCAGACTTTAATTATTTTCACAGGCATTGTTGCTGACATTCATGAAGCAGAAGGCATTGTTTTGGATAAACGTGGCTGTCATACTTATTTTCCATTATTTTTTTATTAATAATATCATATAAATTAATCTGTTTTCAAATCAAAATACATCATTTTTGCAATAATTTAGACCTGAATAGCTGCAATATACTGCTAGTTTTCATTTTATATAAAACTGCAGAAAATTTCAAAATTATTTTTCTTGTAATATTCAGGCGATTTCTGTAAAAATGTGTCAGAAATCTGACATATTTCATTTCCCATAACCAAGCCTCAAATGGCTAAACCCAACAGCGCCGTCTAGAGGCTTGGGGACGAGGCTGTGTTCACTATGATCTGATTCAATGTAATGTAACCACTATGACATGTCATTACACTCACTAGGCTCTTAATTCAACTGAAATTATGGACTGCATCCCCACAGATATCTCACCTCGTGGAAAACAGTTTCTACGTCCTGCATAGACAGCATTGAATCACCCATGGGTGACGGGCGGGGCAGGTTGAGGTTCATGTATGAGAATGGTTCAGTTGCCACAACAGTACTCTTCTCTGCAGGTCAAGAATGTGACAGGTTATTGAACACTGTAGCGCACTCTTTAATTTAGGACACAATATCAAAGAATGGTAAAATTTTAGTATGTTCAATCAAATTTCTTAACAATTATAATTCTTCACTTATTTAGCACACAATGTGTCCAAAAAGTGAAATTCTGTTTTGTTTAATTTTCCCAAGAAAACCGGTAATTAAAAGATTAAGAGCACTTAAGTCTATTATAAGCATGGCTTGTAATGTGTTGACATCGTCAAACAACATTAACTTTGGCTTAAGTTTACATTATTTGCAAAAATGTTAATCAGCATTTGAAAAATGAAAAAAAGGATATTTTTGCAATTATTTGTGTGCGAAACAAAACAAAAACTACCGCAGGATGAAAAATTTTCTTTGTCAGTCAACTCAGTCATCAACCATCACATGGTAAAATTCTGAACACTTGGTAATTAATTTTGAGCTTTTGAAAAATGGAAAACGATTATTACTGTCTGAGCTTAAAGAAACTCAACAGCAGCCAATACATGTTATAATATTGACCAAAACTCTGTAACTTGATAGGTTTCAATGGTAGTGAAATGAAACTGACATCTTGTGAACAATCCATGAAGCAATAGCCTACTGGCGATGCAAACACAAACATTAAAATTAAAATTAATGTTTAGTCTGTTCTACACTACACCTGGAATAATAGTAAGCAAACGAAGCTCGATTATTTCTTGATATTGCAAAAATAACATTTCCACAATTTCCATTAACATTTTTCATAGAATGTTTTATCTCACTTTATAAAATAAATGCTGTAACAATCCTTGTGAATTCGTCTCCTTTCTGAGCAAAAACATGCTAACGCTACCCTAGAAAAATGTCCAAATTTGGCCAGCTTGGGAACATCATACCTCAGAAATGGCTCGTCAAATTCATATAAAACTTTCAGTTACTACGCTTTTCTAAAATGGTGTTAAGAATTGTTGTTAGAATATTTTATATTTGGCTACAAAAACAGGACTTTCATGAAAAACCTCAAAAGTTGCATAAAACAACGAACAAATGATAATTTGAATAACTTTAACAGTGTTTTTGAGATTTCATCATGAATGTTTACTAATCAAATGAAATTTGGTCACGTTATTGACACCCTTGTTGTACTGTCAATGTACCTTGAATTTATATTTTGCTAAACTTTCCAAAAAGGCAGTGATAGCAGACTGGTAAAAAGGCTACAATCAACTTGTACTGGCATTATACTTCCGGAAAATACATACTTTTACAAATTAAAGTTCAATTCTATACTTGTGTAGATATTTGGTAAAATACAAAGCCCTGTCAATAAGATCTCACAAAACCTTAATGCTTCTTTCACAACACAAAGATTCACCTCTTCCCACTTCCATCCAAGCTCCGCTTATTTTCTCCTCCGGACGAAGGAAAGGGTCAAGATAGAATGACGAAACCATCATGTCACCATCGTAGACCTCGTATCTCTTCACCGTCGGGTGCCAGACGTCGATGCCTTGCGTGTTTTCCTAAATAGATCACTAGGGCCTCAGATTCAATCCCTTAACCCAGACTCCAACTCAGAATATAACTAACATGTACTATTCAGTGTGAGTATACATCCAAATTAAAAAGTATTCAATCTGAAACTCAAAACACGTTTTTATATGAAGTACAAACAGCGGCTTGACTCAAGCGATTAAAAACAAGAGCAACGCGGAGCGTTGAAATGCGCCCACAATTGCACCGCATACGGTATCCTTCTAGGGTTGTTTATTGGTACCATAAAGTGGCCAGTAGAGGGCATACTTTGCAAAATGGAAAGGCATGGTCATTGTCTCCTCAATAGGCTAGGGGCAAAATGTGAGTAATCTTCATAATACAAGCACATCCTATACACCAGTTGCTTAAAGCACCACAGAAACATA
>NMRA01000180.1:371954-422556 GCA_002633005.1 Phoronis australis | reverse complement strand
TCTATACTTGTGTAGATATTTAGTAAAATACAAAGCCCTGTCAATAAGATCTCACAAAACCTTAATGCTTCTTTCACAACACAAAGATTCACCTCTTCCCACTTCCATCCAAGCTCCGCTTATTTTCTCCTCCGGACGAAGGAAAGGGTCAAGATAGAATGACGAAACCATCGTGTCACCATCGTAGACCTCGTATCTCTTCACCGTCGGGTGCCAGACGTCGATGCCTTGCGTGTTTTCCTAAATAGATCACTAGGGCCTCAGATTCAATCCCTTAACCCAGACTCCAACTCAGAATATAACTGACATGTACTATTCAGTGTGAGTATACATCCAAATTAAAAAGTATTCAATCTGAAACTCAAAACACGTTTTTATATGAAGTACAAACAGCGGCTTGACTCAAGCGATTAAAAAAAATTAGTATGCAAAAATAAGCAAGTTTGAGTTTGGTTACAGGGGATAAATCACCACTCCAAATAATTGAAAATGATGAAATTAAATTTGGTGGTTACATTTTTAAATATTGGAACATGGTCTTGCAAAAACAGACATTTGTGTGTTAATGTCTTTATAACTGCATACTGATGACCCCTTCAATGGACTTGTATAAAAATCAAAAGGAAAATAAAAATGCCACCTTATGAGTTACTGAGAATATAACGAAGGGCCCCATGGAAAGCAGCAAGAACTGATGGAGCTACCCTCATTGTAAATATTATAATAATAAAATAATATAAAATAAAATAAAGTATACGTTACAAGCCTCACCTTTATGGTTATACCAAACAGTCTATTGCACAAACTGAAAAGTCCCTCGAGCACCTTGCTTAGTGGAAAGAACACAGACAGATCCTCTTCTCTAAAGCTAAAATAGGAAAAAGATCAAAGATAGTAAATAAAGAACAAACAGGACATCTTCCGTGAAGTTCAAGAAGAATCGAATCAATGTCAATAGTCAATAAAGCACATACACATGAATTTTCAACTATTAAAGTGGTTTCAGGTTTATATGTGTAACCTTTATGAAAATGTCCAAATAAGGCGAACTTGGGATCAAGACATATTAACTCTGTTCTCGAAAACAATTTTAAAAATTATTGGGGACAAATAAAACAAGGGGCTATCAATAATAGAACCTTTAGGATATTTATGAAAAACTCTAAAGAAGCTAGAAAAAAAAATAAAGAATAAAATTTTAACAGAAGGATATTTTATGTTAAACAATGAAAAACTGTTCATCATATTATTGATACCATAGTTTTGCTAAGAATGTACCTTTTGTTTTTGCCTCTAACACTACTGATTATCAACCTGTTTAACTGATAATAATTTTAACAAGTGAAGGACAGTCAATATAAAGTGAAGGTGTGGAGGGCCCCCACGGAAAGCATTGAATATAGTATGAATGTATTGAAGGTCCTCGATGAAAGCAGTGAATATGGTGAATATGTTGATGGAACGGTCCTCATGAAAAACAGTGGTTGGAAACGGTGAGGAAGAAATAACCACTTTATGCACAATTTGCCAAAACACAAAGTCTGCACACTCACTTGAACACCTCATCTCGATGCAGTTTTCTGAAATAGGCGACATCCCACAATGCAATGTCGTGCCTGTATCCTAGAGATTTAGCGAAATGGTCAAGTTCAGCAATGTCCTCCTGTGCTTTTGGCTTGAAGCTAGATTTGTAACTGGAAAACAATTAAAATGCGCATCATCGATTTCACATAGATGTTATTCACTTAAAGTCACTATTAACCAACCATAAAAGGACATTATTCTATCAGTGGCCAAAAAAATGCAAATTTGGCATTATTGTTGAATAGGATAAACTTCTCGAAGCTTTGATTTTACTATAAATCGCTGGTAGTTATACTGCCAATCAAAATTAAGAAACTACCAGACTGTACACGAGTGCTATGTGCAACAATGTTGAGACTACATCCCTTGTAAATTTTATAAGCCAGATCTAGATGGGGGCATTGTCTTCCAGACAATTATCAGCTTTGACCAATGTTGAGACTAAAACCCTTTGACCAGAACTATAAAACAACAAAATCTATTGTGTTTCTGTGATTTCATTATAAGTCGTCACTTCTCGCAGTTGTCTGCCAGACACTGGCTGAAATCAAGGCTGGGGTCTTCATCAGGTGAAGGCAAACTTTTTTCATGTCATTTTAAGCAAAAATAGGGTTTGTTGATCATCCCAGACATATTTTTCACTTATTTACAGCTTTTCGTAATTTAATTAATTACTCGTCGTCTACTCCGGAAGTGACGTTTTGGGAGGCAAGAATTTCGTGCCAATTTCTTTTCATACAGTCTGACTCTGAGAGCAGTCAAGTCAGTCACTGTTCTACCTCGGTTGTGATAAGTTCGGTCATCGTTTGCTTTTGTTTACGAGTCAGTCAACATGCCACGCTGTTGCTGCGTACCAGGATGTACTCATTATCGTCTCACTGGAAATCATTTCTAATCTGAGTAAGGAGCAAGATGCCCTCAACTTATAGCCGTAAGTGTCCTAGATAAAATTTTGTTTTTTACAAAAGGCGTGGGTTTACTGCCCCTTTACAAGGAAAAAACTTTTGATTTAAATCACTTACTGTTGTGAAATTCATCTCAATTTTCAGGGCTTGGAATGACCAATGACAAAAAATAGGAAAATTTTCCAGGTGATGTATCATTTCACAAATAAACAAGTTTGTGTAATAGAATTATTCTTGTGTAGTAAAATTTAAGTGAAATAAATTAAGGGTTTTTGCATGAATAAAGTCAAAATAATGATAAAAAGATGCACAAAAAGAGGAAATCAAATAAGAGGAAATCTAAACCAAAAAAGAGGAAAACCTCTTAAAAGAGGAAAATTCCAAGCCCCGAACTATTTCCTCACTCTAATTAGTGATGATGTTAGGACTTCCATAGAACTGACAGTTCGTCATCGCGTGAAACCAAACTCTACAAGTTGGCTTGTCACGGCAGGTCATAGTTTAAAGTGCAGAGCATATTCTCTAGTACTAGCGAGCTGCGGATGTTTCCACAGACCAAAATCACTTCTCACACCATCTGGTTGAGGAACAAGATAATACCAATTAAATAGCGGCAAGTGATCTAAATTAAAACATAGTTAATCACACCATAGTTATTGGCCATTGAAACTTATAACATCAACACTCTGGTTCGTGTTTTTGGGAATTTGGATAGATATGCAGAGTTGCTAAAGAAAGTATAGGAATGCAATAAATATGGCTACATGTTAAAACATCGCAAATAGAATCAATAGAGACTCTGACAAATCTGCTTAATAAACCACTTTTGATTTCATTGAGCGTAGCACGGTGGTAAAAATTGGCCAACTTCAAACTTAAGTACGACAAAACAAGAGTTAAGTCATAAATTTAGCTAAAAATAACACCTACAAGCTCTCTTCCAACCACAGTATGATCATAAAAAACAAGAAATGTTAACTTGCCGTTTTTCATGACTCACGTTTTGTGACCACCGCAGAATTAAATCAATAAAATCAATACTCACCATTTTGTGAAAAGCGATGTCCCAGGGTAACAGTTATATTACTGAAACAGCACTAAGTATAACTTTAAGACTTTTGGAAGTGTAAGATGGGTAGGTGCTCACCCATCGATTCACTTAGTTAAATAAACTTTAACCACATACCAGAAATCACAAACCTCTATATAAAGACTACACAAATTTACTCACAACTCAATCATGTTCATGACACTTTCAATGCTGCCTGCCATCTTCGTTTCCATGGACATCTGTGCAAAGTTGTCATAACCTAATAAGTTTGCTACATCTTTTCTGAAATAAAAAGCAAAACCAATTCTCGATGCTGGAGACAAAGCCTGCCAAAAAATTAATTTGAACCTTGGACAATATCATACCAAAGATTTCTTAACATCATGCTTCAGTACTTGGTCATACACGTTTAGTTGTACATCAACACAAGGTTAAGGCGTTTTCAATTCCAGACTTGTTTATAGTGGCAATATGACCATGAGCTATACAGAAGAAAAATGCAAGCACAACTTCAATGGCAGGAAAAACGTGACACAAACATTGTGAACATTTTTGACAACATCACACAGCCCTTACCTCCACAGAAGGATGTCGCCGATCAGTTTATGGTTGCTGAGGTTAGTGGAGTCAAAGTTAATGGAGGCCCGGTTGTTGTGGGCCTGCCAGACGTTCCATCGCACGTTACGGTCATGGCAAGCTTCCATCACTGGCCCATAGATATCCTGGTGTAAGGTGATTTTCCATGGTCCTTTAGAATGATTCATTCTAAGTGAACGGTAACACGCGTGAGTAAAGGGGAAATAAATAACTTACTAAACATGTGTTGAGAAATAAATGCTCGAACAATTCTGTGACAAAAGATCAACTTCAAAACTTATCTTGAATAAAATAGTAAAGGTTTCTAGAATGGTGACCTAAAATGCTGCTTTTGAGCAATTCACATTTCCAAAATTGCCTTTTTGTCCTGCACAGAGGAACACCAGCGCCCGGGGTCAAACCTTTGTACTCGAAATTGAACTCAAAATTATTCTTGATAGTTCCATTCTCCTTTCGTAGTGTCCATTATTGTGTTTGTTCGAATACATAATGGTTTACATGCATGACCGTCTAATCCTAATTTGCACTCCATGACTCCAGAATTAAAGCTATAAGTTGGAGTTCTCAAAATTTTGATTTTTACTTAACTTTTTACTTGAGTTTGTACCTCGAATCTAAGGGTGATCAAGCGCAAACTCGCACAGATAATAATAAGACTGGAGTTACAGAATAACAATCTAGGGTCAGCATTGAAGTACAACAGAAAATGTCAAAAATGATTTTGAGTTAGAATTCAAGTAGAAAGATTAGACCCAGGCCCAGGGCTAGAGACCACCAAATTTTACTTGAGAATCAATTTAAAAACATAACATAGCAAACCTTGAAAAAGCTTTCAAATTTCACACGATGGAAGTTGTTATGTCTCAGGGTTCATATTTCTGACCCATCAGGTAGACATGAGAGGAGGAATGGGATAAGATACTCACGGATTTCGAGACATGGCATTCAGCACTGGCTTTGGCAAATCTTTCAGCACTTCATAGTTGCCACATGTGTGAGAAAACATTCCATGGCAAAGCATGACACGCTCCCTGGAAGAGGCAGTGATAGAATGGACGAGGTAAATATCAGTTTTAGGGCATCCACATGTCAGCTGGGGTCTGTCTCATGACAAGTGACTTAAGACTCAAGACAGAAATTTAGTTTAATTCTCCCACTTCACAACTGCAGACTGAAGATTTAGCCAAGTAATTATGAGGGTATCACGGTCTAAAAGTAATTTACAGAAATTATCTCAGCAACGTGTAGTTACGTGTATATTTTCAGAGACTTTGGAATTTTGCTCAAGTGAGATTTTATTATTGTTCATAAATACTCGTGTGCAACATAAGACCAAATTTCTAACTTAAAGTCTTAAATCACTTTTCTTGAAATGGCCCAGAACAATGTTAGCATTAAGATCACAAGGTTAGAACTAAATTCAACTGATAATCAATTGGCCATCATTATATAACCCATAAGTCTACCAAAAGAATGGCTCAGGTTACCAAGGAGATTCATCTAGTACCTAAATAAATCAGAATAACTTGAACATGACAATTTTGCTGCTTTTGCAAGAGCTGCATGACGTATAAAATGTGAAAAATGAACACAGAAAATATAAATCAACTTTATCCATCACTTGAGCTAATTGCAGTTGAACTTTTGAAGAAGGAAAATCAAATTAAAAACTTATCTTTCCCTTTGACTACATTATAATGAAGTCTGAGCAATTTACAAAGACGACGCTACCTGAAATCACTCTTTGATGTGGCCAGTTTCCTGATAAGCGCCATAAACTTTTTCTTGTCGGCGCCGTATAACTCCAGTCCATTCAGTCGCCCCTCCAGAAGGTATTTGTTGATCAACGCTTGTTGGCTGTCCGTCAAATGCCGCTTATCAGCATTAATTTCCTAATTAAGAACAACACCTGGCAATTATAATTTATTGTAAAAGACACTCCAAGCACCTATTTATCGTCAGTAGCGTAGCTAAGATTATCATCCCCTCTGTTGTCACCAACTTTGTGCCTCCTTTCCCTAGTCGGTGCTGTCCCACATCGGACACCAGCCTATTGAATCAGCCCCTCCACCCCGACAACTATGCCATTGCTTAAAGCTGAGCAAAATACATCCTACTACTTAGAAAATTTTAAAAATTTGTAAAAAACAAAAGGACAAAATAATACATTCAATAATAAAAATCACATTCCAGGTGTAGAGAAAAGCTTAAAAAACCCTTTCGCCTAAGGCAACAGCAGTACCACACTTGTCACTTTCTTCTATAGATTTACAATCAAAACTCATGCAAACCAAACACTCACTTTAACAGCATTGTACAGATGTTCACTCAGCCATCGTTCATTTCGTGCTTTGTCCACACGTTCTCGAATCTGGAAAATGACGACTGGTTACATAATGACTAGAATACTGCTGTTAGCAAACTTATAAGCAAGAGCAACGGAAAGCATTGAAAAGTGTCAACTGCACCACAAACAGCATGATTGTAGGTTTATTTATTAATACCATAAAAATGGCCACTAGATGGTGCAGAATATACAATGAATTTGTCCAAAAATGGGACGGCATCGTCTCCTCCACAATAAAAACTGTTCGTCAAATTTCATGAAAATCAGTCAAGGAAATCCAAAGGTGCAGACGCAAAAAATCAAAGTGTCACTGGGAAGCACATTGGTAGTCATATCTGTTCTCAAGTTCATAGGAATAAAAAAATCCCACAATGGTTTTAGGTGATACAGCAGCCGATGCAAAAATGCCACTAGGAGGCACCACAGTAGTTGGACCTGTCCGAATATCAACATCCTCCTGTTATCTGCTGATTTTCATGAACCTCTGACACATACAGAGGAGGACGACAAAAACACAGTTTGATTCGAAAATAATAAAAATGGCCACCAGGTGGTGTAGAATCAGTCGAATCCATCTGAAAATTGTCTCCATAACAGAAACCTATTTGCCAAAATTCAAGAAGAAACATAAAGGAACTCTGAAGATACAGACTGAGGCAAACATTAGCAACTAAAATTGTCACTAGGGGGAACAGTGGTAGTTGGATCCATCCAAGAGTCATGGTCATCACATACATGGAACTTTAAAACAATAAAAATGACCACTTGGTGGCGCAGAACACATTAAGTCCACCAGAAAATGACAAGGCATCGTCGTCTCGTTAATAGAAACCCATTTGCCAAATTTCATAAAAAACTGAGAGGAAACTTTAAGGACAGAGAGACAAACGTAAAAAACTAAAATTGCCACTAGGGGTCACAGTGGTAGTCAGACATCCATCTTCAGCTTCATAGGAACATAGCTGCCAAGTCTTATTATGATCCTGAAAGTGGCTGAGGAGATACAAGTAGCGGCGGTTGGATGCCTAGACAGAGATGACGGCAATGTACACCCAAATATACGTGGATGCACAAAAATAGGTTTTGGATCTATTGTCCAGCTTTACTAAACTTCAAGTCCCACAGACAGTGGGATAGACAATGCTTGCTACAGTAAGTACAAACCCTTTGAAACGCGTATCGGTAACCTTCGGTGCCCTTTACGTAGTTAAAGTGCTTTGCCGTTCTCCACGCACACTCCATTGGAACAAGAACGGACTCGATAGGATCCAGCACAGTCTCAAACGTCCTCAATGATGACGGGTCTGGCAGGAGAAAAGTTTACAAGTAACAGATAAGATACTACAAATGGTTACACTAAAATAAAGCCATACAAGTATACAATCATGTCATTGCATCATGTTTGAAAAGTTTTTAGATTCTTTGTTTGGAACTCTTAGCCATTTTAAAAAGCTTCCAGCACCGTTTAGAATCTTGAGCCATATTCGAACAGGCTGAGCTTCTCTGCTTTACAAAACAAATGATCAAAACATTGTTGCATAGAGCAAAATCCTTGCATAATATTACATACTATTAGAAGGCTGAAGTACATTGGTAAAAAGATTCACACCATTCAAACATAAACAGCAGAAAGTAACAAATTTCAAAGTTTTGGAAACAAAATATTGATTTTCCAGTTAAAGACTTCCTCATGTTAACAGTAAGATCACAAGTGCTTGACACAAAGAAAAAATAAGTTATTCTGCAAACGTTGTGTGATGTTTAGGATACCTTCATTGTTGGAGACATGTCTGAGTTTCCCAATTAGTTTCAGCTTACTGTATATGAGAACTTATTGAAAGCCAAACGAATTGTGCTTCTTGACACTGAACGCCATTTTCAAAAATTAAAGCCATACACAGCGCCAACTTTAAAAACCTTGAATTCACCATTGGTGCATTTTTAGAGAACTTTTGATATAACAAATTAGCGTGATTAATTTTACACTTGTCTAATACACAGCAATGAAAAGTTTAATGACTGGTTATACCACTGGACTTGGTGACCAGTTTTCATCATAAAATTAACCTTGTAATACCTTCTAAGTGCTCAAAAATGTTTCCCAATTCGGTTTCACATTCTATGGCTCTCTTTGCGCAGCCAGAGATGATGGCATCTGGTGTTATTTCACTGTATGGTAAGCAGCCATCTAGCCTCATAACAGGATTAGATTCAGGGGTGTCAGTTGGAATTTCTGGTATCCTACAATAGAAGAAGACAAATTTTCTGTGTATTCAATATTTCTTAACCACAGGTATGATAAGAACTGCTTCAATGTAAACTCCCAGGCTTTTCTCAATTGAACGAGTGTCCCCAATAATGGAACTTGGAAATAGCACCAAAAGTGGGTACTGCCCACTCACAAATATGAGACAAGCCTCTGACATTATTTACAGAAAACTGACAGGAACAATCCCTACATACGCAACACAAAACAAATCTGAAAGATGAACACGCTTTTGACATGCACATGTGCTCGTTGCACACCTATTGTTTTTTGACTGTGGCAACACTATTGGAAAAGGATGACAACATCGCTGACTTTGCTGAGAAATTTGGCTTTCCCATTATAAACAGCTCAAAACTAACAAAGAATTGAAGTCAATTCTGGTAAGTCTGGTAATTCATTGTGATCAGCACTTACTCTTAAGATGGAAAACTGTTGATTGAAGAATCATCGAAAGAAGAAATTGGCCAATAGACAGTGCTCTATTTCATGGCAATCAAAGTTGACGCATGCACTCGTATCACAAATTTTGCTGTAGAATAACAGACAAATGATGACAACAATGGCACTAATTACCAATTTTAAATACTTAAAGAAGAGTGTAATTTTTATTGGAATTCATTTCGACATTATTTATACAAACTGGTCCAAAGATGTATATCTATTAAGCTTTTTATTACATACTGGGCTAAATTTAATTTTGTTTACCAATTCCAACAAAATACAGTGCCAGTGTGAATTGCATTTAAACTGGTGGGGACCAGGAACTGGTCTCAGGTTCCGGGAAATAATCTTGTTTTGTGATAAATGTAGAGGTTCAACATTCAAATTCTCAAAAAAATGTGTCAATAAGGAAAATTTTTGGAAACAAAAACAGCAATATGTTTTTCAAATATTCTATTTTCGAAAAGGCTGAAGTGTCTAGAAAAGGGTACTCTTTGACTTTGTATGTTCTTTGGCGGGTTTATTTTGACCTCCCACTCAGAAATACTACTTTCCCCATGTTATTACTTTCAACAATCCATATCTACAAAAGGATAGAAAGAGTGGTAACGACTAAGCTATGTATGCATAGCACAATAAACGTTTATATGTCTGAAAAAGCGTCATATGTGAGGCTTGTGATGGGTGTAATTAAGCAATAATTTATGTAAACAGAACAAGTAATGACTAATGATAGCTGAATGTCACTATTAAATTGACATTGACTGCAAGACAAACTTTGTTTTGTAACCAGAATTTGCTCAGTTAGATGAACTTACAGCACGTAATATGCTTTGTCAGTTGTTGCATGGCGAACGCTGTACTTAGGTAAAAATCGGGGCACAATCTTTCGGCATCCCCGAATCATGGTCGCTGACATGATGACTACTGAATGCTGGGTTCAAAATCTAGTTTTGGAGAGATTACAGAATAAAGAATGGTTTTAGTTAGTATAAATGACAAAATGTTTAAAACCGAGGTTTTTTTTGAAATTTAGGGAAAACATAAATAAAGAGGCATGGTTTAAGGGAACTTAAGTCACGGGAAGTAGCGCCAATTTACGGTAATTCACGGAGATTTGTTTTCCGGAAGTACCGTGACGTCATGGGTGTGGTGAAGAGCCAAAATGGTGGACGTACTCACGTCTTGCTGTTACTCTGAAGAAGAAAAATTGCAAAGAAGTAAAAGCAAAAGCATCGACAAAGTCCTTGCAAAGGAGAAATTGTTATTTAGAAGGACAGTGAAGATATTGCTCTTGGGATCTGGTGAAAGTGGAAAGAGCACGTTCCTAAAACAGATGCGAATTATCCATGGCAGAGATTTCAGCGAAGAGGATTTATTGGATTTCAAATTCATCATATACAGTAACATTGTGAAGGGCATGAAAGTTTTAATAGACGCTCGGGATAAGTTAAAAATTCCATGGGGTGATGAATCCAATGAATCTAATGCGCAGACAGTGTTCGCCTATGACAATAACACCAAACTAGAGGAACCTGTGTTCTTACAGTATGCACCTCTTGTTGAAAAATTGTGGGCTGATACAGGCATAAAAGCTGCATTTGACCGGAGAAGGGAGTTTCAATTGGTAGGTATTTGACTTTCACTAGGTTTGAGACCATTAGGCACTATTTTGGTGTTAATCTGGGATCCTGAATCTTGTTTCGTGTGGACTAATAGTCACTAATACAGAGAATCGAAGGTGGTAATCCTGCAGTTTATTAACAGTGTACTCATTCTGGGTATCATAAGTTAAGCAGAGGTGATGAGAACCGGTCCTTCCCCTGAGTAACGCTCGTTATTTAGTGGAAGTAACTTCGTGGTTCTCTGTGACTTCCAGTTTATTGAGACCCCTGAAATGCAAGGTCATCAAAAATGAAATGTCGAGGATCATTTTGTGGTTTGATAACCTTGCATTTTATACCCATCTGCACCATGGAAACCAGAAGTCAAACTCACTGCACTGTAAGGTTCTAAAAGATTTAAATCATTTTAGGCCTTCTGATTGTATTCAAAGGGTCATTCAAATATAATTCTCCAAACTCCTTCAAAGGGTTAGTAATAAAGAGGTTTAGTTCAAGGGTAATTTGGTTTAAAAACTTTAGGCCACTTACCATTATAAAATTGGTCTTGCCTCCTTCTTACTTAGTTTAGAAGATGTGATCTCGTGGCGCGAGAGTAACTGACAGTTCGTTATTTCTTCAAACCAAGCTCATAACATTTGTCTGGTGAAGTTCTTTCCAGTCCCAGAATTCAATTCTTTTTACTGAAGGAAAAGTTTGGAATCAATTTCTTAACAAACAGTAAATGGCTTAAATCAAACCTTGTTTTTTCAACAAAAAGCACAGGTTAAAGACCTGATTTAAGGTCAAACTTTGTTTGGTATTTATGAACAACCAAATACAAAATGCTGGCTAATCTATTTCTGAGCCTGTTTAGAATGGTGTGAGAGCTCTGTAGTCAATTGTGTGCGGTGGTTTATGTTGCTTAAGTTCAAATGAATTAAATAAGAAGATTTCAAAGACACGTAATTTGGAAGATTGAATAGTTTTTGTGTTCCCATTTAGCTTCACTCCTGAGTAACATGATGATAATCTTCTTAGCTAACTTGTCAAAAAGTTGTCACTGGGAGTTGGAGATAAGTTTTGAATGAAAGTATACTAAAAAATATGAAACCCAACAAAATCAAATTCGTCAATCAATAAAATGATGATCTTTGATGCTTTACACTTATTTTAGATAAATTCAATCCTATAACCAGCTCGATTTACTTGCTAAAAAGTTCTGTTTCTTTCAATGATATGATGACCAGTGTTGGTCAGTTGACCTATATAATTTGTCTGTTTATGACAAAACACCGAAAGGTAGATGAGTGTAGTTAATATCATTTATTTGTAAATTAGGCTATCGTTATTTTTTGTTATATTGTATTCTATAAATCAGTTGAGCATTCCCAGAACAGAAACACCGTCCCACCACTTCATAGCAGGGGAGACAATCATGTTGCCTAGTTCTGCTGCTTGATGTGCAGCGAAATTAGCTCTATTTGCGAACAGTGTGCATCTTAGAAATCATAAAATCTGTACTGTGGCTTTAGTAACATATTTTATAGTGAAGTTTGTTATTTCTTATTTTGTATCTTAGAGAAACGGTATAAGATTGTGACGTAGCACCCAATCTTGGTTGTGTTACTTTCAAGCATGACAAAGCGGATGAGATGTTGACAATAATAATTTCAGTATCAATAATTAATACAAACATTCTATGGAGCCACTGTAATTAATTTTGTTATGGTTTTCTTTTTTGGATCCTTGTACTGGAATTATGCTGGTTTGAATATTATTAGACTGAACCCCTGCCAAGATACTCATACAGTTATCCACTTATTTTGCAAAAATTTACTTTTACCATTTTCCTTCAACGTACAATTCCTTGGCTTCTTATGTTGTTTTATGGTGTCTACATAACAACGCTAGTACTAGACTAAATTTTTCTTTATTGCTGTTCGTGTTCAGAAATTACACAACGTAGAGTTTCACTTGTTGGCCATATTGTGTGCTAAGTAAGTGAAGTCTTTTTGGTTACGTAACATTTATAGATCAGTACCTAACTTCTATGGACCAAGTTATCTTCTGAGGGGTTCACTGTAACCCGAATTTATAACTTGTTTAAAAACTTATTTGGGTTGATTTATGAATTTATTTAAAATTGATTGTTTTGCAATGTAGTATATGTTTTTAGTAAAAATAAACAATGAGTTAATGTCAGAAGTTGGCAAGCTGCTTTTTGGAAAACTTATATATTGGATATGTTGGACACTCTTAATTTTCCCTTTAGCTGTGGCTTCCAGTTATTCTGCTTTTATGAAGCTTTAGTACTACTATGTAATTTGGCAATTTTTCACCCCAATAGGAGTTACACTGTCCTTACTGTATGATATTTCCCATCAATAATGCACGCAAATTAGTAACACTACAGTTAAACTTGATCTGCAATCAATAACCAGTGATTGTATTGTTGCATAACTAAGTATGGCCAGTGTACCTATTTGGTTCACCCTCTAGCCATTTCCTAAACATTGAGATGCATGGTTAAGAAGTGTCAGTATTTTTAGACCTGGAATGAGATGCTAATATGTGGTCCTGTTTGAACAAGAAGTCAATGTGTGTATTCCACCTTCTGTCAATAGCTTGCTGGACCTGTTGTCTGTTCCATGGCTCAGTATGTGTAGACTATGACCCATGGCCTAATTCTTGGTCAAAAGATGAGCTACCACAGTTAAAGCTCTACCCTATACAGATGTTCAGTATTTGGATTAAGAAGATAATGCTGTGTTCTAATTCGGCATATTTTGTGCATTGATCAATCCAAATTCCCCCATCACACCCTGCACCAGAGATGAAAACTTTGAACAAAATATGAATTTGGGACTTGTTTGCTTGTCAGTTTGAGTGGTGACACTTCTGGGAGACACCAGTTCAAAGGTTGTGTGCTGAAATTGTGCTGTAGGTAGAGGCTCGTTTTTTTCCAAATTCGGTCACATGTTCTGTACTATGTTTTTCCGTGATAGGATTCTATTTCTGTTCCCAAGTTTCGTCACAATCAATGTGTATTTCTACCATTTCCACATTTGCAATTTTAGGGTTGGCGAAGCCTCCGTAATAGACCATTTGCCCACTCACAATTAGGGTTGGCCAGCTCCAATACGCTCTGGAGCTTGTTCTTGAGCCTCTGGTTGGTTTTTATGTTCTTATTGACCACAGAATTACAGTCCTATCCCAGTAAAGAAAGTGTTCACACTGATTCTGTGAGAATTAAAAGCATAATTCGATTTTTGTTGCTAAGCCAGATTAACAGGGCGAAATACAGTTTCAAGTTCATGTTGTGCTTAATCGTAATTAATAAACGTGCTTTTAAAACCATAGTTTGCATTCTGTTATAAAATTCTGTAATCTTTAGGGGCTTTTCCATAAGAAGTGATACTTTGCTCTAACCGAAGTTTTGGAAAGTGGGAAAGGTTAACTCTGGTAGTTAATCTGCAAGTGAAACTGCTTAAAATGGTAGGATTTAAAAGCGAAGTTTCGGTACTCGCCAAAACTTCAGTGTAGTGGGAAAGTTGAGAGTGAAACTTCATCGAAGTTATCGGTAGAGGTCGCAGCAACGATATACGCTCACGCGAGACTTGCAAAACATGTTCCTTGTTATTGTAGCGTAGCCGACGTGCTCTCAACAGACGCACGTGAATAAATGAAAGAAAGCATATCCGATGAAGAATGACACCAATGCTTTTGGTAAACACTCGTAAACGGCAGAAAAACAATTTTCAGTTAGCTTCGAACCCACTGCTCAATATTCGTATGAAAGTATGAATGAACTGTGTCATTTGGTGTCTACTTCGATGACTGAATTGCCATAGCAATAAATTCGATATGACTGTTTAGTCGGAAAAGTAAGTGAAGTTTCGGCGAAGCTTTGATAAACCGAAGATCCCCTAATAGGAAAGCACCATTTATGTCTACCAGAGTAAATACTTGAAATGTTGACTCAAATTGCACAACTTGTTCAAAAACCTAGAAGGATTGAATTTTCAATTACGCTCTGGAAGTTGAATTGCTGTTCTTGTAAACATGTAGTTTTTCATCGATGATGTACGGTACTAAGATTTCAGTTTGGCGCTAGGAACCATTTAGCAAGGTAGTTTATAAAATTAAATGGACATTATAGTTGAATGAAAACTGGATTTTTATGATCATTGTTGAATTATTCACTTTAGCAAGAGCTGTGAAACTACAAGAGACGTTGCGAATTGCCAATTCTTGATTGCCTGACATTCGCTGAAATCAAAGCCTGTGACTTTATCAGTTACTTACGCTCAAAATACTCTGTCATTTCGATTAGGGCTTCACTCTGCCAGCAGAGCATTAGACTGCGACCGTGGCGGTTGCGGGTTCAATTACGCGTTGTGGTGGATCTCCAAAATCACCTTTCTTCCTGATAATTTCCATTTTACTAGCTGTTCCACATTTGTTTATTTGGTCTGTGCAAGTCACATCCTTGCCATATTTGCACTAAATGAGCATATTGGTTGATTTGTGCTTGATAGAGATTTGATGCCTTGATAATGTCAATTTCTATTTCGATGATCGTGTTATTTTGTTTTAGCTAATTTTAAATTGTAAACGGACAAAAATAAGCGTTTATAATTGATGGTATAATTTGCCATGTAGTGAAAATTCGTAGGAAGATCTACTTATCTTATAGTGCAAATATGATGGTTATTTTCGGATTCAGCGGCGACAAAATTAAATACACCTTGTTATAAGGTGGCGTAATTGGTAGGCGATGTTCTGCACTCTTACATGTAGCGAGACTTTCAAGCATATTTTACAAATTCTTTCTGATCATCATGTCAGAATACCATTGGTTGTAGAGGGATTATCAAATGATTAACTTAAAGAAAAATATCCAGTGTCTCAAAATGTTTGTGATTAAAGAAACTGTGTTAGTCCAGCTGTTTACTCTGTCCATCTTGTACTGCAAAATTAGAAATTGGGTCATGCAAAAGATGCTTTTGTGTTGAACAAAAGCTGTTTTTCTTGTCTGGAACATCGCTTTTGAATGCATTCTTAAAAGGGTTGCTAGGGATTGTCAATGAAGTGCTGAGTTGGTATAATTCCCGTGGAACCCCTCCTGTGCAAATATGACCACTCTTCTTTATGGAAATATGCTCCTTCCCACTTAGTGTGATGAGTGTCAGCAGTGATTAGCTCCCAGTGGAAAATGGGTCTTCAATAACAGGTAATTATGTGGTTGGACTTCCATGGAGAACTTGGGCACATAATCTGTCTATAATCTTGTCTACACTGCTTGCAAGTACTAGTTAACTAAGTATTAACAGACCCGCCAGCCAGTAACCCCTTGGAACACAAGTTTGTCCAGATTTTGCAAATCAAAATTACATTAATGTGGTTGTTGTGATGCCCAAATGAACCAGTTTACCAGTTGGTAACGAAAGTCAGGTGAATAAATTGAATGAATTCAGCATTTTACACAATTACCTCTGATTTCATTGTTTGAAAGACGGTGTCATACTCAACAGTTTAACGCTTAAAATTTGGTTGCAGTCAGTTTTCTCACCACCAGAATGGCTGTTAAGCGAAAATTATATCTAAGTGAAATTTTATGTTTAACACATTCATTCTCTGCCATAAATTGATTTATGCGGTGATATCCAATGGCCCCTGTATGTGTCCTGGTCAGACCCCATTTGGTTATAACTCAAACCACCAACAAAGGGCCAGCAAAGCGCCAGCAAAAGAGACACTTGTAATTGTTCTCATTACTAGCATTCTAGCCAATTTTTAAACAGGGGGGAGGGGGGAGAGGTACATATTTCATGTATCAGACGTGCAACTTATATGCCAACTATGGACCAATTATCTAGGTAGGGAACTAAATGAACAAGAGTAGACTTAGATTCAACTGTGACAATTCTCTACTTATTTTGCCTATTGAGGAAGCCTTCCTTAAGACATTTTTTTAATTTAAAGAGTCCTTTTTCTGCATCTTTTGTGAAATGTTCTAGTTTATTGTCAGTGTTCTGAGTAGTCAAGCTTTTAAGAGCTAATAATTCGTCTTGCAAAATATAAGACTGTAAACATTACTGTGGTTAAACAAATTAAAAGAGGACTGGAGAATTCAAGCAGCATGCTAAGTCAACTGCTGGAGAGGGTGCATTGCCTTGCTGTGAGAAACTGGAGAAAGAAATGGTGTGTACTCGTTTAAATCTTGGTGCATGATTGCAATGCCCTTGCTTGGAAAATGAGGTGAGAACTTTATTTTTCTTGCAGCTGTGGAACAAAATAGTCCTGTACATGTATAGTCTTTCTGAGCGGATCCTTATGTTGCATCCAGCTTCAGTAGTTATGTCTAATCTGGTGACCATATATTCACAGTGTTATGCTTGCTGTAATCCTATTACTGTCATAGGAGGGATTAGGACTTAAAACTAATGTTAGTCAGCTCTGCTCAACTGAAACCACTTCACTTATTTCACAGGTAGTTAAGATCAGTTCAACAGCTTGTGACTGAGAAAACCTGTATTATGAATGTAAAGTGGACATGCAAGATTGGAGATTCATTACTGAGCCTTGTGACCTGCCAGTCAGGTTATTTCAAGGTTAACAAGCAATGCCCAAGCGCACAGTAATTATTCTTTTTTTCCAGGTGAAGGTAATGGCCAAAGGCTGATTACCTTGCTGCGTGATTGATGATGGAAATTACCCAACTACTCTTAGACAACATCTACTAAGCTTGAAGACTGAAATTTTCTTAATATTTTTTGTTGAAAAATTGTCAAAATAAATTCTTTCTTTTCTGTTGCTTGTATCAACTGTCCACGCAGTCCAGAACATGCCATAACATATGCAGGTGTGACCTGTTAGTCTACACATGCAAACTGAAGTACAAATTGGTGACTTGAAATTATCCAGCTCACAACAAGTCGCTAAGTTGGTCCAGTCCATCTACTTGATGTTTCAGAATGGCATGATTTTTGTCGGTTTACTAAAAAAATGAACGCGCTCGTAAATATTTGTAGTGATGGATATAAGCAACATGCTTAAGTTTGTGTAAGACCATAACAAGTCGTTTTTTAGCCAAATATCTACAAAACTAGATTTTAACTCAGCAAACTATATGTATTTTCCAAGAGTAGAAAGCCTGCAGCATTTTATTTTCAACTTTATACTCATCTCCCACTAATTAGTTGATTAAAATTTAGCAAAAAGAGATAAATTGATGGCAAAACAATGGTACAAAAAACATGACCGCGTTTAGTTGGATATAAATTAAGATTAAGTAATCTTAAAAACATTGTTACAGTTTCGTAGATTATCATTATCAGTTTCGTTTTACGCAGGTTTTGATTTAAAAAAATCTTTTAATTCCTGTTTTTGGTAACTCTTCATGCAAAAGCAATCTTTAACAGTGTATAAGAGAATAGTGCAGCCATTCGTGACTCTTGATATGGTGTTCCGAAGTTAAGACAAAATTGAAAATTTGATTCCACATAGGCTTAAATGTTTATTTATTTTTAAAGGATCACCCTGTTGTTCAATTTCAAGGCATAGTCCCTGTGGTTGAGCTAGAGAACGAAGTCTGATATGGGCAAAAGAAGGGATTTGTAACTAAGAAAGTGAATGCCTTTAATGTTTATTTCGTCTCAGACTGTGAAGGGAGGTCACATGATGCTTCCCACATACAAGTAGGCTATTAATGTTTGGTTAAAGGCATAGTACCTAGGTTGAATATCCTTCAGTTTTGTTTTGAAAAGTCAAGTATAGGATAGACAGACCTCTTCAGACCTATGCCAGAAAAGCACCATGAGTTGATGCTCCTTACATTCTTTCAGTTTACTGTAGTCCTAACCTTTCGTGAATGAGAGCGCGCATTTTTCCTTGCTGCTGGAAATATTGGTTCAAGTGTGGATGTATACGATCAGAGGATAGTTGGCTGTAAACAGCAATTGTATAAATACAGTAGCCGCTTGAATGATTGTTGTAGCGAGTCTTTTTAGTGCAGACAACGCTCTGCCCAACAGTTCGTCATATTGTCTGCCATGCAACAGTATTTTTGGCAAGAAAATTACAAAAATCCGGTTGTTAAAGAGATTGTAAACATGCATGGTATAGTGTCTTCAGTACAGATCTTTTGATTTTTTGCAAAAAAAGTAGGTTTAAAGAACAAATTCTGCACAATTTTATCAAACAGCAAGGCAATTTACAAAATTTTGTGTCAATGCCTTGAATAACAATTGCGTGCCAGTTTTTAAATTTATGTTCATTTTTAGCTACTTACTGACAAAGTTTTAAGAGAACTGTTGCTGCTTCGGTTTTTAAAGGGTAAGTAGTAAAGGAACTCAAATATGAAAACGAAGTCAAACATTTTTGTGACTTTATTTAGCCTGTTTAATGGAGGCATTTCAAATATATAGTACTAATTGATATTCCTAAAAATGAATAAGCACTTTATTAAGAAAAAGTCATATTTTTGGGTTCCAAAAGTTGTGAAGTTTTGATTAGTGCTCAAAACATTAAAGAGATCATAGAAACGTATGTGAGACTATGATTGAAAATGGCGAGAACTGTACAAAACACAAAACTGATCTTAGCCTAAGAAATATTTCTTCGTTACTCAACTTTTTCTTGACACAAGTATCAAATTATCAGGCTTGATTTCACATCACTGTGATTGTGTTGTCTTCCCAGACACTGATTGTAGTTGTTATCTACTCCCAAACCAACAAGACTTCTATTCTGTAGTCTTCTGATTGAACGTGTCTCAAGAACACTGTCAAAAACTGATGGATTTTTCAAATGGAAATCAATAATGCTCTACATCTTAAAATTTCATTAACTCTCATTCCAAGTGTGCATAATTGATTTGCCCATTTGGAGAGTGTTCTTGTCCCAACACGAGCTGTCGAGCTCGGTCTCCAAGAGTGTGATGAATGGTTGCCATGGAAACTGAGTCCCGTGATGACATGAATAAAAACGGGTCGCCTCTGTGAATCATAGATTTGATTACTGTTGAGTAGTTTTAATTAATCATTAAAACATCGCCAGACTTGTGTTGAAGAAAGGTTGTAGTTGGAAGTCACATTTCCTGTTGGTTTCTTTAGAGGTGTTTGTTGAGGAAGCATGTGCTAAGCTAGAGTTTTAAATAAAAAATAGCTGAACTGGAAAGTTGGCAGCAACCACGCATCCAATTATGTAGTCATTAAGTGTTACGTGGCATGTTGTCCATAAGCGCAACAACCTTGCGAAAATGCAATGCTATGCAAGTCTTTGTGAGATGTCAATGTGTATTGCAAACAAAGTACATGATCACATGAGCTAGGCACTTTGTGAGATTCTTGTGTCAAATTATTTTTTCTAAAGTAATAGTGTTTCTTTTTAAAATGTAGATTTTGTGCAATAAATTATTGTGGCGACTTTGATATTACGGTAACATTAATTGTAACAATCTGGATATTATGCTTTGTCCTGTATACACTACATCTGTTGGCACAGATTAGCTGACAAGGAGCAGAATGGCACCATGGTGACAACTTTTGTCATCTGCTTGTGAGGTAGAGTAAGTTTTGCCCAATTATTGTGCTTGGTCTCAACTGTACATCTAAAGGCGAAACTGGGACAAGGCAGAATGGATCATCTCTATTGCGCTTGTGAAATCACTCATACATACGGGATATCATTTTCTACAATTTGCCAGTCAGCTGTGCAGTGCCTTGTCTTTTAATTATCTTTAATCTTGACCACCATTTATTTTGTCTGGAAATTGTTAGAATATTACGCAGTCAACAAACAGTCAAGACCGGGTTCAATACAAATGCTTGGTTATGTGCTTTAGGCCTACTGATGAAAGCATTAATCAGCTGATTAAAAAAATCATTGGAAAAAAAACTCAATGTCACGAACTACGTAAACTTGGGAGAATTAGAAGCATCATAACAACAATAATAACAATAATAATGAAGTGTGACTCCCGCAGTTTGCATCTTTGCACATGGGCATTTCACATTCCTGCCTGCAACTTCTGCCTTCCCACCGTTTTTGAGTTTGTGTGTGTAAATGGCTTCTTGACATCGATCATCTTGCGCCTTGTCATTTGTGTGGTGTCAAAATATACTGCATAAACTGGACTTTTGAAAGCTATTCTCCATCTGTGGGTGCATGGAGGAGCTGTTGTATTGATGGTACAAATGCTTTGTCCCATGCAGCGATGGTTTATTCATTTCAACTGGGTGTACCTCAAACTGCAAACAGTGAAGGTCCTAGTGACATATATCAAACTGTACAATCTGTCCATATTGTACAGGCGATCACAACAACACTTGGTGAGAGTTTTGGGTGTGTGGGCCATTTTTGTGAGTCTGACACGGAGCCTTGTTTGGTTGTTGGCAAGCTGTGTTTGGCGGTTGGTGAGCGGTGTTTGGTGCTCGTTGAGGCGTATGTGGCGGTTGTTGAGCCGTGTTAGTGAGTTGGTGAACTGAGTTTTATCATGTTTGTGAGCCGTGTTTATTTATAAATGAAGAAATTATGTTTATCATGAGTGCCGTAGACCTGTTGTCCAGATATAATTTTTTATCATTTACCGTTACTTCTCCAACTCTTGGATCTTGCTTTTGAAGTACCTCGTGTTTTGGACATAAGAGTTTCGTAAATAGCTCTGTCAGCCTTGTTACTGTAGAAAGCTACTTCAGTTTTGAACTCGTCAGATGTGTGACATTTTGGTGTTAACAAAAATGTGGAACTTCTTTTTCATTTGGTTTGTGCTCTACACATAATGCTAGGTAAGGTTTGAATTTCAAACATTAGTTAGCAATTTAGTAAGTCTCTGAACAGTGGAAAACATCAAATTTAGCTATTGTTGAGAGAGCAGCATCTGCATTGCTTATTAGTAAATTTTTCTGTAACAGTCTACTCAGCAGTTTGAAACAAAGAAACTTAATTATTTTGTTCAAGGTGATATTTTTGAAATAGACAGTATTGCTCATCCAATGTCCAAGAACTGTGATCAGTGACAAACAATCCTTTACCTCGATCTTACACTATGAAGACGCATCAAAAGGTTGTGTTGGCAAATTTTTTGATTTGCCTAGTCTACTGCTCTGTTGAGAAAATTCAGTGTCCGAAATTTTCGAGAAGTGTGATGAACATCAAAATCGACCTTGTCTCAATCTTCAGAATCAGGAAAATTCAATTCCTGCTTGAATTCCCATGTCCGAAACTTCACAGACTGCCCAATCTGGAGAATTTTTACTGTAGTTTTGTGGACCAGTCTGTGCTGATGCTGGAATATTGAGGAAGCAGACGTTGGGTTATGTCCAGTTGAACGTGTTATCGAAAGCTCTTCTGAACTGAAACTGAAATGGGTGCATTTGTCCTTACAGCTATGCTTGGTTTCTTTCTGTTCATTGTCTTCTTGAGTCATGGTGAGTCACCATGCCAACTCAATTACCAGTTTCTGGCATTATAAGTCGTTTTTTTATCATTTTGCATGGGATTGGTGAAGGAGTTATCACATGACCAATTATGCAGGGCTTGAAATTTTTTTCTAAGAGGATTTCCTCTTATTTGATTTCCATTTCCCTCTTGTTTGTCTCCTTTTTATCATTATTTTGACTTTATTCGTACAAAAATGTTTATTTCAGTTAAGTTCACAGCACGGAAAATATTTCTACCACACAAGTCTATTTTGCAGAACTGTACATCACCTGGAAATTTTTTTCTCTTTGTCATCATTCATCCCAAGCCCTGATTATGACTGATAAGTTACCATCTCATCTGGGCAATACAGGCAGATCTTTGTCTCCGTTTTTGTAATGAATTTTCTGTAACTGTAGGGAAACTCTGTATTTTTATTCTGTACTTGAAGTATATATCGCACAATTCATTCTGTACCAATTCCATTTTAAGCTATTTCCAGTAGAAGTCAATCTCTAATTGGAGCTGGGAGAGTTCAGCAGGTACTCTGACTTTATGAATCTCTAGCACTAGCCCAGTGTCATTCATGCATCTTTGACCTTGGAACAGACAATGAGTAAGCGTATTTTTACCTTTTGTCACTGTGGAGTCTCTAGAGGACACACATGCAGAACAAAGTTTCTTAATTAACTCCCACCTAGGTTTCCATTAAAAGTACTTCTGTAAAACAGAACTGTTCCGTCAATTGTGCCATTCATGTTTTAAAATGCAAACTGTCTCATAGACACAACACGTATTACGGACATAATACTTACCTTGCTTTCTAAGCTAACATTTATTATCAAGTTCATTTTCTGTTATAAAGATTTAGAGAGACACATTGCCATCTCTGCAGTATTGAGCACATGAAGTGCCTTCCCTTCTGTTCATTGTCAGACTCACTTCCAACCATGGTCCTGTATCCTGTCTTGCAAAATGCCTGTACAGCCTCATTGAGTTGAAATGAGTACATGTATCTGTGTGAGGTCCTTAGAAGCATTTTGATAACCCATGGAGTAAGGTGTTGGGTTTCCATGGGATGTAGTGTTACTAATGCAGGATATCTATGTTTCAGTAACACTTAGTAAAATTTGAACCTGACCATCATCTTGAAGCACTGTAACCTTCTGAATAAGGAGGTACAGTGACAGTTGCAGACTTTTCTTATTGGCGCTGTCTAGGGTAATGAGAACTAGAAAATGACTTCTGCTTGACTCAGATTTGGTGGACAGAAATTCATGACTTTATATAGTGGTTCATAAATTTCAGTTCTCGGTTCAGCACCCTGTAGGTTCCCAACACAACCTCAGATTGTGTTTGGCGACCTGGGAAAATCAGAAGTTGCCACAAAGTCGCCAGTTCGAGAATCAAAATCGGACCATAATTCTCCCGAAAATTGTTTGACATCTAAAGTAATTACTAAGTTTTCCTAGATTCCTTACCTTTGATTCACAATTGTTCCGTTTATATCATGAAATCAGCGCATTTGCCATCATAGCAGTCAGCACATATAAAACGCACTTAAATTACAACAGGACGTAAACAGACGGAAGTCGGAATTGTTTGGCAGAAATGGGGCAAGATCGATGAGGTATGCACCACCAGTGTATATGATGGTCTACGTTCCATGTTAGTTCGTTGGCGGGAGGAATTGAGTGAGTGAGTGAATGTACATTTAGAGGGAGGTATGCGTAAGATACCGAGAATGGGGTACGTTACAACCGTACGACTTTTTCTTTTCTCACTGATGGCTGAGACGAGACATTCTATTATTTTCCTTTGCGTTTTTTTAACTCCATAATTTTCTGGTTATCATGGCACTGTTCTGGTTTGTTAACATATGCTGGACGATGTCGTGCGTAGTGCTGTGTGTACTGTCCTGGGTCAATTGACAGTGCAAATGAACAGATGAAAAAATGACGGTATCTCTAAGACTAACCCGAACACCAAGGGCAATGAGTGAATAATCTGTCATCTATGCTTTCTGTGTTGTGATAATGTTTATTGTGCCCTTGGACTTAACATCTTGGTGCCCCGGATATTGTAGTTTTTGACCGACCCGTAGTACTGTGGAGTGAATACGTTGCCACGTTGTGTTTCATGCCTTGTGACCAGTTCACATCTGTGATAATTTTTGATTGGACCCTTTGATATTACTGTAGATTTTGTATTTCTGTAGGTTTGATCATGTACTTCATGTAGGCTTTTACCCACTACGTTGAATTTACAAGACAAGGCTCTAGTCGGTAAAAAGCAACGGTACTTTTGCTCTGCTTCCGGCTGCAGCAGCAGTCGAATCGAAAATTCGTGACATGCTTTTTTGCTTCCCCACTGATGATGTACATGATTGAGGTGGTTTTTGCCAGTCAACCAGTGATGTGGGCAGGGTAGTTTGAACTCTTAATAACCCCATACACATCCTTCACTGAGAACCCCCCCCATTATTTACCTTAATCCAGCTTTTAATTCCGTTAATGCAAACATTGTCTTGTGTTCAGGTCCAGTTAGAACTAGGTCAGTCCTATCGTGGACTTTGGTAACTACTGCTCTTCTGGCATCAAATCTAATACCAACCAAGTTAAATTGGTAAAGAATTTTTAAGGAAATGCCACCAGTAAAACCATTGTGGATTCACTCCTAGAGACAAATGTGACAATTCACGGACAACGGATTAAAACCTACAGTAAATTACCTGTAGTCTTGTCCCTCCTGGTCCCGGACAACCCTGCTGAGACTTGGGACTCTCTCCACAAAAAGATCAAGCGCGTAGACATTTCAGTGGGCTTGCAGTGCGCTTGAGCGAAGTGAGAATTTCCCTTAGGATTATTGCTTCGTTTGATGTTTGCCACAGTGCAGTCGTTTGCGGTAATATACCTGGTAAATTTGCTGCTCAGGAGAAAAGCGCTGTTCCGAGGATTGGCGTGCAAGTGAGAATACTGCTAATAGAGAATAGCAAGTTTCATAGTATTAACGTGGTGTTAACGCGGTAACCATGTACATGTGAATGGGCTATGATGTTTTTGCTGTTCCCTGCATTCAATCGCTTATATAGAAAAATGTTGTAAATGGTTTGCATGATTTTGGGAACTACCGATTCGTTTATTCTATGCGCATTGATGCTTCTAACTACTGTCTTTATTTCTTTCTGCTGTTCATTGAGATTAGTCTCGTTAACGTCTTTGGTACGCATTACTTAAGATCTGTAGGTGGCCCTGAATGCCTGTCTACCAAAGACGTAATCTCCATCTGGCGGGTTTGTGAATTTCAATATGGATCGCCTATTTTGAAAGTTAGCTATTAAATGTTGTGTTAGGTTCATGAACATTGGTCTACGCTTTCAACATGAGGAACTTTGTCCACTCCGAATGGCTCTGTGTGTGCTAATTTTGCGTTTTCAGCTTGACTTTCATTTCATCCAGATGGTATAGGGCAAGTTGTTGTTGGTTAACTGGTTGTTTGGAAGACCTTAATAAGGTCTTTAATGCGTTATTCCAGTGTTGGTCCATGCAACAGTAAAATGAGTTTCCTTCAGCTGTTCTTTCCAAAATGTCCCTGGTCATGGTCTCCATGGAGACTCAGTGACCCATTCAACCTGATTTATCTCCCATCTGACCTGATGTTGACCTGATGGATAACCTTGTGGTTACAGAAGCCTTTGACAGGGCAAGGGTTGTGAGAGTTCCCTGACAGTTTTAATGATCTTTTTGTTTGTGCTACAGAGGTTTGTGTTGACCAACTTGGGAGGCTTTGGTATTTTGGTGTCAAGTGTGTTTTGTCTGGGTTTGTATATTGCTGTTTATCCAGGATTTCAAAACCTGTGTCAGGGTGTCTATGACCAATTGTGTACCAGTCCAATTGCTGTTACACAGTGTGCCACTGTGAAGGCATCATGTCTAAGGTATTGTTTATTCTGGACAGGCCAATGGTCACCCAGAGCTGCAGCTAACAAATGAAAAAGGTACCCATGGTCATTTACTGTCTTTATTTGGGCGTCCAATTGACCTATCGCCAGGATTTTGAGTGACAGCTTAACTGACCATTTAGAACTCATCATTCTTCACACACCTTTGTTTCCAAGTCGCCATTTTACCCGACAAACAACACGTTGCCGGGTAAAACTTATTGTTTGTTAGTTGAGATTACGCAAGAGGGCGGAGCTTGCGATAGGTCAATTGCTGACCAGGTCGTCCTAGCGGGGGTGTCTAAATTTGAGTTAGGATGTCCGTTTGGACACCCTTGACATTTTAGATGAAGGCCTGTTTGTGCATTTTTGAGCCTAGAATGGGGGAGGGACTATTATGTCAGATGGGGGGAAGTGTCTGTGCTTTCGGAATGGGTAATTTTGATGGCATTTCTCTGCTAAAGCTTTTGAAAAATAAATTTGTTGTAATACAGAATGAGAGTCTAAGACTGACTATGGTAAGTGTCAATCTCAACGACATAGACATTTTTAATGCGCTTGTTCCCGGCATGTGGGACTTCTGAACTACACTCTGACTCGAAATTGATTTAGCTTCCTGTTTGTATTGATGACAGGTTTACCACTTGAGCATGTCACCTCAACCCTTTACACTGAAATGTCCATAAAAGCTTATCATACTGATGGGCATGGGGTCTAATCTATTGCCGCTTTTACACGAGAGACAGTTGTCACCATGCCAGTTGTCACGGCGCGACTTGCTCCACTTTAGTCACATTTACATGACATTAGATCGCAAACAGGATCAGCATTGAGTTACTTACACGGAGAGTGTCTCTTCATGTTGGCATAAACAATAGCGAGCGTTCAAACCATGTGGAATGCTTGCTGATCACCGGAATATGCGCTATTTCCGCCCTGTCCCAGTTGTGTTTAGATATGTAGTTGACACTGGAGCAACTCATTGAATGTAACTAGCTCTACCTGTCAAACCCTTGTCAAACACCGGCCGCCGCAGTAGCACTTGCTCGNGCAGTTAAGAGCTCCAGTTAACATCGCAGTTAATAGGTGGATTTAAGACCGCAGCGTCGACGCTGCGGTGCAGTATGAACGCTTAACTCCGGTCCAATCGAAGTTATCGCCAGGTGCCACTGTTATCGTCAACAGTTACAGAGTAGTGCCGTCACTAATAACTACTTATTGTTTGCTTTAATGATAACCAATCGATTTAAAAATGAGTTTACTGTCATTTAGCACATTTAAATGTTCCAAATTGTCACATTGAAAAAAATCTTAGCGTGCAGCGCTACCTTGCGATAACTTCGATGATGTCAGCGTCACCAACCCTTTTCTTCGATGGTCATTAACTACCGAAGCCAGTATGAACGGTCCAGTTAACTGCGCTGTTTACGTCGACGCTCCGCTCAGACCGGAGTTAAGTCAATATGAAAGGGCCTTTAATTGCTGTTACACAGTGTGCCACTGTGAGGGCATGGTCCTACTATAAAGTTACATCATGTCTAAGGTATTGTTTATTCTGGACAGGCCAATGGTCACCCAGAGCTGCAGCTAACTAACAAAAAAGGTACCCATGGTCATTTACTGTCTTTATTTGGGCGTCCAATTGACCTTTCGACTAAATTTTGAGTGACAGCTTAACTAACCATTTAGAACTCATCATTCTTGACACACCTTTGTTTCCAAGTCGCTATTTTACCCGACAAACAACATGTTGCGGGGTAAAACTTATTGTTTGTTAGTTGACATTACGCAAGGGGGCGGAGCTTGTGATAGGTCAATTGCTGACCAGGTTGTCCTAGCGGGGGTGTCTGAATTTGAGTTAGGATGTCCGTTTGGACACCCTTGACACTCTAGATGAAGGCCTGTTTGTGCATTTTTGAGTCTAGAATGGGGGAGGGACTATAATGTCAGTTGGGGAGAAGTATCTGTGCTTTCGGAATGGGTAATTTTGATGGCGTTTCTCTACTAAAGGGATATTTTTGCAAAAAGCTTTTGAAAAATAAATTTGTTGTAATACAGAATGAGAGTCTAAGACTGACTATGGTAAGTGTCAATCTCAACGACATAGACAGTTTTTAATGCGCTTCCGGGCATGTGGGACTTCTGAACTACACTCTGACTCGAAATTGATTTAGCTTCCTGTTTGTATTGATGACAGGTTTACCACTTGAGCACGTCACCTCAACCCTTTACACTGAAATGTACATAAAAGCTTATCAGACTGATGGGCACGAGGTCTAATCTATTGCCGCTTTTACATGAGAGACAGTTGTCACTATGCCAGTTGTCACGGCGCGACTTGCTCTACTTTAGTCACATTTACATGACATTAGATCGCAAACAGGATCAGCCTTGAGTCACTTACACGGAGAGTGTCTCCGCATGCTGGCATAAACAATAGCGAGCGTTCAAACCATGTGGAATGCCAGCTGATCACCCGAATATAGGCTATTTCCGCCCTGTCCCATTTGTGTTTAGACATGTAGTTGACACTGGAGCAACTCATCGAGTGTAACTTGCTCTACCTGTCAAACCCTTGTCAAAACCGGCCGCCGCAGTAGCACTTACTCGGTGTCAGTGCGTAGCTGTTTCGTGTTAGCTGCACGGGGTCACCTGTCTCTCGTGTAAATGCGGCTTTTGTAGTGGAAATGGGTCTTGAAATCAGGTTATGCATAGCTTGTGACATGGGGGAAGGTGGACAAGCTATTTGATGGTTCACTTTTGAAAGGTGTGTGTCATTAAGTTCCGGGTTTTTTAAGAAACCACGTAACGTTAATGAAAACCTGTTTTGGTTTCAGTGCTCAGGCCGATTATCTACCATGGTTCAATGAGTTACTAAAACCCTATGTCCATAGGTACCACAGAAGCGAAACACATCTATTGTGGCTAATTTTATCATATTTTTGGGTAAAAATTTTTTATGTTAACTTTTTGCGAGGAATTCAATTTCAGAAGTCAAATAGTTCTAATGATCACCCATTTTAGTCCATGTGTAAATTCTATTTCAGCCATTGTTTTATTGCCTGGAAGCCACATGTAATTGCTCTACTTCCCACAAAAGACAGGTCAGACTCCCTGGTTGGTACCTTAACAGGCTTCTTGACAGCTAACAGCGGCAAATGTTTTAATCTGTTGATGAAGTTCGACCAAGGTGCAGTGAAACAGGCCAAGTTTCTATTGACTTTGTCATTGTCCAAGTTCCCTATCTCACGTTCTCGACTGGATGTTCAATGCTACACTAGTCTGGCCTTAATCGGCAAAAAGCCACTCACTGTGAAAAACAATTCGATTCGTTTGCCGCCGACAATGCTGATGTTATTAAGCGCTACTAATTTTTAACTAAGCAGGAAAAATCCAAGCGTTTAATGAGCGATTAAAAGCTAATGATGCATTGTTTGTCTGATCAGTTCGTAATGGAAATTTGTAATTACAATTGCAAGTTTGAATTAAGTATGATGGGAAAATCGGGCATTTTGATGTTTTTGAAAACTTGTCAACCACTTTGAAGATGGGCGTTAAATGTGACCCAACAAACACCCGAAGAATTTTGAAAGTATTGCCTGTGTAATGAATTAAATACTCTAGTACATTTTATCTTTGCACTCAACACATACTGGCTGAAACTTCAAACATGATTGAAGTGAACTGCCATAGTTGCTTGTTGAGTAATCTTAAACTGAACATAACCGTTACGTTTAGTTGTGCATAACATAAATGAATATTTTAGTGTACAGATGAATGTGTTAGTTTGGCTGTTGGTGAAATCAATACTTAAAGCCTCTTTCATGCCAACTTAGCCCTGGAACTAGAGAAATGTCCACATAAAGTGCCAAGTTAGTTGAACTTTTCAGATCGGCTTTGGTATTATGTAACTGAAGTTATATCGGTTTGATGAGTCTGTCATCCAAGTTATCGTAAGTAGGCACTTTTTGTAAGTTGAAGTATCGTATAATATAGTTGGAAATGAAGTGCTTAAAGTTGAGGTGTGATTAATATGTGAAAAAGGAATTTTTGTAAAAATAATAGCACAACAGCGACACCTTTTAGTACTGATAGAGCTGTCAATGTTCCATTGTTAAGTCCACCTATTAAAGTTCTACAAAGTTAGCGTGCCCTTTTGGTCCAAGACGGATGTTCATCCTGACCAACTCTACAATGACACATGGATGTTGGTATGAAAACCCTTTTTGTAAGTCAGTGCAACAAATTCCTCCAATTGTACACAAGTATACTGTTACAACACATACAGTAGTCTTGTCATCTTAGGACACAGCATGGAAATTTACAATGAAATTCGTTTTCTGATTAGATAACATACTGTCAAATTAATGGATTATTGTGTTCAAGGTGTTATTTCTATAACCCTGCTTGCAATTTGGAAAGTTGTTTGGTTAACAGCAATGGTAAAGTCCTTGAAATTTAAACTTTTTGATTTTGTCAATTATTTTACAAGACTCTTACTTAATTAAACCCCTGTGGAGGGTGTTATGTTGAACTAAGTGGTTGATCCCCTTAATTTAATGTTCTAGGCATCCAGGACATAACCCGTAATTGCTTCAAACAGTATTGCATTATTTGCTTATAAATCCGAGTCATTGATACCATGGTGTCACATCATACTTTAACCTGGAAGCGCTGTGTACTCTGAGCCTAAATCAACAAAGTGTTGACTCATTTCCCAGCACAAAGTTTAAATGTGGAAAGTAAGCATCTTTGATGTTGCATTTAGTAAAAATAATTAATCTAGACGTCTGGTTATCTGGTCTCATTGCATGTACTAAGACATAGACGGACCAATGAAGAGGCCCGCATCTTGGTTATGTATTCGTTTTCATTGAGGAAACATAACGTGGTACCCCAGCTGAACACATTCTGTGCAGGTTATTCATGTTTGATCAAAGAAAATGACTACAGAACCAGGACGCGGGCCCATTGTCGGACCGTTTACATCACTTCCTGTGTTTTCGTGGATACTGCATAACCACGCACGGTAATTAACACACAAAAATGTCAACAACTCAGATAACTCAGGATCTGCATTTGTAGTAATGGTAACTTCTAAAACAGTTGATTTACCCTTTAAATGTCAATGCAGCTTTAATTTTACCTGAAGCAAGACTACGCGTTCTATTCAAAAACGTCAAAAATTGCTACTTAAAACTCGGATATGACAATCTAGCGTTTGCTCATCTTTGTTCCTAGTACACGCTTCAAAACAACTAGCATTTACTCATCCCCTTTTAGCACTTGGAGCTAGACTTTCCATTGAAATACATGCGTGTCCCAACATAAAGGAACAACTATGTTGGGATGTGCATGCGAATTTTTGTTCCACGTGTTTGCAACTTCAATCACCTTTTGTAACAAACTGGTAAAACGTGCAATTTGTTTTTTAAATGCCGTTTATCTGCAGTTGTATAGTCGAGGAAGTTACACACTGTACTTATAATTGTAATATCACCATAATCTTTCAATTAGAGATTTGATATGATCTGAATGTATATTTGAGACCTTAGGGCACATTTAGGAACCTTATAGGGACAACAATTGTCTGATTCGTATTCATTGGTTTTAATAAGAGATGTGCATTTCTTTCATTAATTGGGTCATGGGATCATGACTTTGGTAAAATTTAGCCTGACAGAAAAGTACTTTGAAAGCAAAACAACGTTATCAATAACGTGATGAATAACGTTATCAATAACGTGATGAATAACGTGATCAATAACGTGACCAAATTACAGTTGGTATAAATGTTCAAGATTAAATCTCAAAAATGCCATTGGCATTTCCTAAATTGCTGTTTCCATTAGTTTTCTTGATAGTCACAAGTCGTATTTTTGGATAGCCCCTCATGATATTTTCACGAAAATCAAAAGTCCTCCTTTTAATAGCCTCTCCTGCAAAGTTGAACTTTTTAAAAACAATTCCTAGCAGTGTACGCACAATGCATAGTATCTGAAAGTTTCATATGAATCCCAAGGTTAGCCAAATTTGAACATTCTTCTCGCGTCGTAAATAACCTTAAATTCTTTTTCTCAGTTTCCTCTGCATTTTCAACGTTATAATGTACCGTCGACATCTATTGTACAAGACAAAAGTAATCCAACAAAATATCATTTTTCCCGTCCTGGTGACTAATTCTGTCTTCAGCAAAAATTATTTGAATAACAATTAGGGAGGGAAATTCCTAATTATAGAATGGCGTAGCCACCTTTGTATTGTTCCCGTGAATTCCCCTTTATTCTTAGTCATCAGGAAAGACTGCTCTGACGATGAGTTCAGGTCACGCCCCACCGTTGTGACGAGGGGAATTCTGAGCCATTTTGTGTGATTGCTTTTGGCATGTACTATATGTCAGGTGTCCGTTCTGTAGTGCAAATGAAGTTTTGGTTCGGTAATAACAATATGGGAGTCTTGTTATGACAGTTCTCACCGAGTGTTAAAGTTTAGTAAGTGGAAGTTATCAGTTTTTGTCTGACACTGAGGTTTTGTTCAGTGAACTTTGAAATAGAGACAAAGCCAAGCATCTAAATACGCACACAACATTTTTGTTTCCCCTCGCTGTGACCCTTATTCTTCTAAGATGGGTTGTTGTCGATAGTTAAAATATATTATTTTCCATTTTTCAGTGTTCAAGTGTACTCAGTTTTGTTGCACATTTTTTCTTTACAAGGAACTTAGTTCTTTTGTAAGTTCACAAATAAAACGTCTTGAATTGTACTTAAAGTTTAACAAACTATTTATGTTTTATTGAGTAATGTGCCAGTTAGGGGTTAAACCAGGATTTCAAAACTAGGGCATCCAAAATGGGAACCGAAAATCCTAATATCTCAGGGTGTCCATGACCAATTGGACTGCGTTTTTATGATCAGAAGTCAATTCGTTGTTATAGTGTGTTATGTTACTTTGGACAACTGGGTTTACATTACTGGTGGAAATCGGAAGTATTTCCAGAATCGATGATGTAATTGGAAACTGTTTTGTATTCGAGGCTCGATTCTGGATGGGTTTTGGGTCACATTGGCTGCACTTCATTGACTTGTCTGGTCCTGCTCAAGTCAACGGACTAAGAAATCTGATTGGTCTATGGGCCAGAAGTCATCATTGAGTACCAATCAGATATTTTAGCCAGTTGGCTGGATGGTACCAACCAAGTCGGTCAAGTGTTGCCATTGCGACGGAGTATTAGCAAGGATGTTCATTGTAAACGGCAATGAAGTCCGACCAAAACAGAAGTTTTGTTTGTCTAGCAAACATCAGATGACACTGTGCCGATGGTGACATTTCCCCTGTTTATATGACAGGAATTCTTTACAAAGATTTGCTCCTCATTTACATGAATTTTCAAAAAATTTAAATTAGTCACAGATTCGATTTTTACTGTCATGGAATTAATTTCAATTCTGTTTATTGAGCGACAATGTCGGTGATGATGTCAAGGACAAGTTGTCATATTGTCAAAACACTAATCTTGCTTCACATCTTAACTTACTTTTTCTGAACAGGACAATTAGTTACCAGAGTTGCTGTTGGCAAATTCTGTACAGGGCATCCTAGCTTGGTCAGTGCTGGACGCCTAGCTTGACGCCAAGTTGCATTTGAAAATCCCAGGTTGCCAAACAAAATCTGATATCAACAAAACTGAAGTCGAAATTGTGGTAACTAAAAAAAAAAATAAGGTTGTGCCGTGATGCCTGCAAATGTACTGATTTCACAAAGTAAATGGACATGGACCAGTTGTGAACAAAAGGCATTAAGTCTAGGAAACCTGTTAGTAATTCATAATTTGGAAGTCACAACAAAATTTGTAACAAATTTCGTGGGAATTTTTTCTGACTTTGATTCTCGCTGTTGCGACTTCGTGGTGACTTAGGATTTTTCCCAGGTCGCCAAACAGAATCTGAGGTTGACCTGCAGTTGGCCAAATCGAGCACTATAGGTTGTCCCAATTTGAGTCAGGTTGTCTGTTTGGATGCACGCTAGGCCTTGTGCCAGTTCGAGTGGTGTATCAGGCAATGTTTTGCTGTAAATGTCATGTTCAATAATAAACAGTCTGTACCACTTTTTATTATGTACTTCCTGGTAGATGGTTTTTACATCTATACAGATGGGATGCGGACATGAACTTGTAAAATTAGCCTTGGGTTTTCTTCCTGTTTGTGGTACCATATCAAAATTTATTGCAATCGAAAAGGAACAGGCATTGTAGGACTGTCTCATTTCACATGGTTGAGTCTGCTTAGTATCGAGTCAGAACCTGGGTCTAGGGCTCAATCTTTGTACTCTAAATCAAACTCCTGATTGTGTCAGACATTTTCCATTTTATTTTATTTTGAACTCAATGTAGGGATTAATTATTCCGTTATGGAATATAGTATGGTTCACACAGGTGAGTGTCTGTTCCAAGTTCGCACTTGATGACCCCAGCTACAAACTCAAGTACAAACTTGAGATTTCGAGTTCATACTCAAACTTGTAATTGTAGCGCTGGGGTCATCGTGTGCAAACTAGGGCAAACCAGTCGTCCATACAAAAACAATGTAATAGAGCACAGAACGATGGACACCTTCGAAAAAGTCATGACAGAATGGAAAATACGAAAAATGATGTTGGTTTCAAGTACAAAGGCTAACTTCAAAAAATTGTGAACTATTGAGTTTGACTTTAATTATTTGAGTAACTTGTTTTTTATGTTTTCAGGGAGACTCGGTAGGATATTTCCTAGATAATTTAGAAAGAATAGTAAAGCCTGTAAGTATATCTATATGTTTTTTTGATGTGGTCATTCTTGCTCATTCTGAATTCAACTAGGTACTGGATTTGAAAGATTTAGTGTTTTTATTGATTTTTTAATCACATGAACATAACACAGTAATATTGTCGCCCTGTTGTGCAATACCACATTGTACTCCCCAAGGTACAAAGATCTTATTAATAAAGCATTGGTGTAATAATTCTTCCTCACATGCTTGTGGGTGTCATTTCTAATTTGGAGTAGGAATCTTAGGAGCAGTTGTGCAACTTTTGAGTTATATCTTGAGACTGGAGAGATACCTAGACGTTAAGCACGGCCCCATGACAGCTGGAGATGAGTATGTTTTGTTGGTGCCTCACCGTTATCATTGTTACCTTATCCAAAGGTTGTGTTAGTGATAACTGTATGCATCTGCTATCATTATAGGGTTACCTGCCTCCACGCCTTGACGTGTTGCACGCACGCAAGGCCACCAAGGGGATCGTGGAGTATGACATCGACATCAAGAACATCCCATTCAAGTTTGTGGACGTGGGCGGACAGCGGTCGCAGCGACAGAAGTGGTTCCAATGCTTCGAAAACGTGACTTCCATCCTGTTCCTGGCCTCGTCCAGTGAGTTTGACCAGGTGTTGATGGAGGACCGGCGGACAAGTAGACTGGTCGAGTCAACGAACATCTTCGACACGATCGTCAACAACAAGTGCTTCTGTAACGTCTCCATCATCCTCTTCCTCAACAAAACAGATCTGCTGGAGGAGAAGATCAAGACGGTGAAGTTAGCCGACTACTTCCCGGAGTTCAAGGGCGACTCGCACCGGTTGGAGGACGTTCAGGAGTTCCTGCTGAACCAGTTTGACTCTAAACGCCGCGACCAGGTAAGGCTGCGGCCGCTGTTCCATCACTTCACCACCGCCATCGACACGGAGAACATCAAGTTTGTGTTCCAGGCAGTGAAGGACACGATACTGCAGAATAACCTCAACTCTCTCATGCTGCAGTGATTATCATATGGCAGTCAAGGCTGTGGTATCACTGATGCTGTTGTCGGATGTCCAACAGTAGCTTGACTCCGTGGTGTCCCTGATGCTGTTGCAGTTGTCTGGCAACTGGGCAACTCCATGGTATCATTGATGCTGCTGCTGCTGTTGTTGAATAGCATTCAATGCTCTGGTGTTGTTGATGCTGTAGGGATTGTCCAACAGTTGACAACTGTTGACATCATGTTATCGATGGCGTGCTATTTGTTCACGGAACCGTACTTGTGCAGGGCTTCATTTGGATTCGAACAAAAGTGGATGTCATTATCTGTAGAAACATTCTCAGTGGGAATGCTAACTTTATAGTGTAAGCTATTGGTGGACTTGGAATCGAGGACGTTTTCTGTCGTAACCTCATTTTACTGCACTCTTTGTTTTTATGTCGGCTTTGAAATCACTTGAAGATGACTTGATTTTTAGAGTTCGTACTTTACATCTTTGTGTGTCTGTACAGTTGGATTCCATGGACGCCAGCTGATGAAGCCTTGCCGACAGCAGTGTCGTCACCCTTATCAGGAGCTGTATGGTCCGACTTCTGTGAAGTGTACATGATGTAACATAGGACATTTTTGACTGTTGTAAATAATTTGCAAGCGCTTAGAAAAGGCTAAAATCGAAATTATGCTTAATCAACAAAGACTGATTGATATTTAATTTTTTTAAATAAAGGATGCCTGCCAGTGGTTTTAGCCAATCCAACGCAGAATTCTAACGCGGTGTGTTAAAAATGATTTTTGCAAATAGGTTAATAGCACTAGGCTGTTGTACAGTAGTGGAACATGTCTTTTAAATTCTTTTGTCAGTTGATTGAGTGCATTTGGGCAGTTTATCATCGTTCTGCAGTTGCTGGTTTTAGTTCACATCACAGAGTCTTCAAAAGTCTGTTTTCTATCAAAAACCGTTTCATCTTTGTTAAGTAAAACGTCCCATGAGACAAATATAATTATATGCATCATAAATCAGATACGCTACAAATCTCCCCCTAGGCATAGGAGTTTCTGTTGATTATAGGAAATGACTTTCGCCATTAAATCCATTAGTAAATTATTAGCAAAGTTCAGGCGTAATTAATTTTCCGTGAGTTCAGTGGTGAAGATAGTATGCCACTTGTGTTTGCCACTGACTGTATATTTAATGAAGAGACTGTTAAGAACATTATTTTTATATATTACAAAGGTTCTATTGCTATGGTTGTGCACAGGCGGTTAATTCGATTGGCTACGCCCTCTGAAAATGTAGCTGTAATTGTTTCTGTGTGGTAATGATGAGGAATGGCTGTATGTAATTAAATTGTAATGTCCATATGCTCTGATGCATTTTTTATCAAAAGTGCTCTCTCACTCAGCCTGTATACACGAGTTGAAGGAATATTGGTTTTGAGACTATCATAATACTGATCATGGGACTATCATGTTTGTTCTGATAATTTCATTTTCTGAAACAGGGTTTTTTGTGAATTTTCGTTTCCTTGTTTGTAATTTTGTGAAGTTTCCGTGTGTCTAAATAACGAGAGGTTTCATACTTTCATAAATATACTCATAAATAGCGTGGGAATTTGCAGTAATGTCAACATATACTTAACACAATCTGTATTATAATCTGTAGCTATAATTACATTAGTGATGGGTAATACAGCCTTCTCCTTTATCATCCTGAAGCTTTTGTAATGAGCTTGTTCTCAGAGCAAAACGTTGAATGCTATTTACATACAGCCCATGTCAAATGTAGTCTTAACATTTCCCAGTCATGTCAAATAATTCTCTCAACTGTAAAAACTAACTGGTAGTAATTATTATGATGGCAAAATTCGAATTACAGTACGGCGTAACCACCATTATAAACTTTCCTGTCAATTCCCTTCATTCACGGTCACAAAGGAATGCCCAGTCCTCATGACACGAATGCGGGCTCATTTTGTCTGAATACTTACGGCGTATACTATTTGTTACAGTTTGACATGATTGCATGGGTGTGTATTGAAGAGAATGCTGTGTTGTCAAAATTGTAGTTCAAGAAACATGTAGGTTTGTATAGGTATTATGGAAGGTGCTCGGGTTTTCTGTTAAAATAGATCAAAACATCGAACTGCGATTTTTGTTGACAGGGTAAGTCATGTTCAAGGAAATCTTGAGAAATAGCAAAAAATAGTTTCCCTCCTTGAAAGTGAAAAAGAGATAAAAGTCCAAGAAATCTCGTGGATAATTAAAAAAAGGTAAACATAACACTGCTCATTTTGTGACTCCTATCTGTTACGCATTAATACAACTAGTAAAGATAAGTTAAGTCGTGCTAAATGAATTGTCATTGATAAAACTTATAAGCAAATAGTTAAAACTGCTATTGGTATGGAAAGCCCCATATGTACTTGATACAAAGAAGGAAAGGCGCCTGTTGATGTTTTGAATAAACAGAACAGAAAGTTGCTCACCACCATGAGAGAGTTTGAACAATAAGGTTCACACGGGACCTGAACTCATGGTTAATTTGTACAGGTGCAATTGCTTCACCAACTCTGCCAGGTGCATTTCTAATTACCCATTATATGTGGAAAAATTCTTCAATTTGGGATGAAAATATTTTGTAAACTTGGCATATTTCTATTTTTCATAACCTTGCCACATTGTTGCAAAAGCTCAACATTTTACGAGCTTTTAATAGCTATGCCATACCAACCACTATTAAAGCAATTGAGTGAGTGTTCCTGAAAAGTTATTTCTTGGTGAGATGTTTAACTTAAGGAAATTTCACTTGTCCGCCATATTTTGTGCCAAACTGAAGAATTTTTGTCATAACCAACTAGTGCGTAGGGTTGTTCACTTAAGAGTCAAGACTTATTCGCAAGTTGTACTTCCCATTAGAACACTCCTTGACGGACACAGGAGCTTGTAAAGATTTTGCAACGAAGACTTGAGCATTGCTCAGTTTTGCCTGTGTTACACAGATTTCGTCGTCATGTACCTGTGTTGCTGTGATTTTGTCAATATCTTGTTTTTTAAATAAATTGCAAATTAACTAGTGTTAGGGTGCATGACGAAAGTAATTGCACTGTAAGGTTTTGAGATGTGTTATGCAAATATTGGGGCCGATCACTTGAGTCTGTTTTTTCCCCCGACTATTGTGTGCAAAGTTTTTATTGTAGTGAACACTGCTACGGTAAAATCATAGGATTTAGGACACAATGTGGTTGACAAGTAAAATTTTATTTTTTCATGTTTTTATAAAAATAAGTAGCACAAAATAAATGCAATAAAATTTTTAAGATCTATATCAGAACAACCACTAGCTAATGATTCTGAGAAGTTGTGGGCATTCATAACTTTGTCAGAAACCTTCAAAAAATGAAAAAGACCAGTTTTGGCTCTTACGTTTGTCTGAAATTTTTGAGATTTCACCATAATCTGCATTTTTGCATGTGTTTTCAATTTTCAAAGAAAATTGCAAAACTAAACTTGCGTGAATGGGTCTGTACTAGAACAAGCAACTCGCTAGTTTTCAAAGATGATGGTTGGATACCCATTTATTTTGTGAGGTTTCGTATTCCTATGCTTAAAAATAACAATAAGCGCAACGAAACGAATGTAAATCCATTTTCGATCAGCTGTTGGGGCTTGCAGGAAAATGCAAATGTAATTAACAAGATGTTAATTTCGTTGTGTGTGAACTCGATATGATACGAGGGCAATACAGCGTAGTACATGTAGTTAGATGTTAGCCTAGTAATATCTGTTGGCATGCTACGTGTGTCAAAAATTTATTTGAGAAATTGTCGGCTATTTAAGATGTAAGCCTTATCACAATGTTTGGAGAGGATTTGGATGTGTGCTTACTTAACTAGTCTTGTAGTGATGCAGTAAATTTGACGTTGAGCAAAAAGTGCAAAACTGTGTCGCTTTATATGTGTACTTTTGTTCTCAACTCGTTTCATTTATGTAGTCCTATTCTCCACTTGTTTCTTGCAAAAACAATTCACAACATTTTCCAATGGTTAACATGCAGTAAATAATGGAAACTGGCAAATGTTGTTTTGTGATATCTACCCAGTACAAACTTTTGAAATATTAACAAAAATTACCATAATTTTTGTTTTTGTTAAGAAGTGTGGCAAAGTAAAATTTCAGTTGTCCTCTACTGTTTGCGGAGTGGGTGAAGAATTCCAATAGTATCATATGTACAACCCCCAATGAATTTTAGAACCATGTTGGATTTTCCATGTTTAGAATGCATAATTTCATAACTTGCTGGGCTGTGGGTGAATTTGAATTGCCCACCTTCATAGCTAGCGTGTGGGTGCAGAGGAGCATATATTCAACAACTGCCGTCGATTGCTTTGATGGCCAGTCTTCAGGCAACTATGTTGCTTTGCCAATTTTTGACTTTGTTTTGTCTGTATATTTTCTCAACCATATTGAAATGTACATCGTCTGGATTTGCTTTCAATAAAAACGTTGTTTACATATTCTCTGCTTATCTTGTCTCCACTTATTTACGACAGTAATATGTTTGAAACGACAATCAACTCGTGTGATTTCGTCAATCTTGCCATCTTGAGATGAAAATTAAACCCTATATATTGCAAGCTACTTGAATAACACAGCTCACACACCCATGAACATGGCTCAGTAAACTGTGTAGACCGACTCATAAAGCTGAGCTTTCTGTTTGAAAAACGTGTTTAGGAAATTAAGAGTTCCTTTTATCACCATTGCTTGAACTTCCATCCTTCAGATAAGTCTGTACAATTACTGAGGTTATAAACAGTTATGCTATCTTTCTAAAAGGGTGTTATTTTAAATGCATTTCCAGGTTGTAAATACAAATGAACAACATAAGTACAATGTAGTGGTGTGTATGCAACAATTAGCACGCTGTAGATAAGAGTAGCATGAACCAAGGGATGTCTGCGAGACACGTTAGTAAGTACTGCAGTCCTGCTTGCAGTTTGTGAGCCACGGTTGTGGTCTGGGAGCCATGCTTTTCGGGTGCGCAAGATTACGTATCAGAGGGCCGAGTTCACAGGTCTAGGAGTCGTGTTCAGGAGTGCGTTAGCAGAGTTGTCCAGGTGGCTTGTGCATTGAACCATACGTCTAAATATCCCATCAGTTTGTTCCAACCAATATGTGACCTTATCTGATGAGGAATCTTCCTAATTTAAAAATAAAGCTTGTCATAAGGTGGAATTTATTCACGCTGGCCGCGAACGCCTTGATATTCACAAATCATTCCTTGCGACACGTGAAGCTCGAAACTCCTTGGTGGCCCCTGCTCGTAAAAATGGATGCATTCAGGTACCGAGAATGCTCCAGATTTTTTTATTCTGAATTGGATATTTCAAAAAAGAGGGACATTTCTCCATCAGGATCAAACAGTGAATACCGAGTCATCCACTGGCAACATGGACAGCACTCCAACTCCAATATTTGCATTGTAACAATCTATCATGGTGCTTGTGTTTATAATGAACATATGTACTATGCACACCAATCTAATTAAGCTGCAATTTAAACCATATCCAGTACAAGACAAAAGTAATCAAAATAACGTTTTCTCATTTTGATGGCTAATTCAGTCAACAGCAAAAATTACTGGTAGTAACTGATAGATCGGCCAAATTCTAATTACAGAATGGCTTAATCACCTGTTAATTCTCCTTCATTCTCGGCCATCAGGGGAGACTACTCTGACAATGAGTTCAGCTTCCACCCAGCCATCATGACCTGTAATTCCGCGTAACCTACACTCCCTCTTGAGCAATTTTGACCACAACACAATAACCAGCATCATTCAAAAGCCAAACCAAAGGCTTAGCTAGGCAATTTTGGTATAAACAAATACAAATTACTTAAGTCTTGGGACTGGATAGGTCCAACACGTCAATCAGGGCACAGAATATGCAAACACAACAATAGTCAGCCATCTCTGTCCCACTTTCGTTGTCAACAAAAGCGTAAAAGCGGTTTTACGATGCACTTGTGGCACTAGCAATACAGATCTACATTGTACAGAGAAGGACAAGGGTAGCATGTAGCTCTAGCAATACAGATCTACATTGTACGGAGAAGGACAAGGGTAGCATGTAGCTCTAGCAATACAGATCTACATTGTACAGAGAAGGACAAGGGTAGCATGTAGCTCTAGCAATACAGATCTACAATGTACAGAGAAGGACAAGGGTAGCATGTAGCTCTAGCAATACAGATCTACATTGTACGGAGGACAAGGGTAGCATGTAGCTCTAGCAATACAGATCTACATTGTACATAGAAGGACAAGGGTAGCATGTAGCAGACTTCACAATCAGTTGACGCATGTATGTATGGATAAACAATAACCTCAAATCCATAACACCTTTAAAATATCTTTATTTTATTCATTTTCTAATTGTGAACAATTTAACACGTGGACAGCGCGTGACTTATAGAAACTTGATCCTAACATCAGGCACTAAACGAAACTTTCAAACGCAATCAAATTGTGTCAAGCTAGTTTTTCCCATTATCATTTGTGCTATGAAATAGCTCAACAGAGGACTCTGTCTTGTCACCTGTTTGAAACGATCAGACACGTGTGAATGAAGCATGGCAGGTCAATGGCGTAATCTATGATTAAGCTCGGACTTGTCGATATAACACTGCACAGTTTGTTTGCCTCGCCTGGACCAATTCTGATAATGCGACTCTATTCAGTAACTAATGGTATTACAGAAAATGTCACTGTAGTAAGCTTACACAGGTCATCCACAATATTGTCCTTGGGCTCGTGGGAATGCCACAGCAGCACCTATGCTGCTCATGGCCTAACAGCATTTGTCAGAGTTATCAATTTCCAACCGAATGCATCCCGTGACATTCATGCAACAAAGAAAATTTAGTAGGCACAAACGGGTCTATTTGACATACTGCCAGGGGATAGTGGCCCCACACTGGTCATTCACACACGTGTGGCACTCCATTGTGAAGTTCTTGATACACTAAGTGATGTCACTGGATTCACATCTCTGATGTAGGCACGCTTCCAGCTTTCTGTGATAAAAATGCCAGGTGCCCCTTAGTACACTTGTTGGCATAGTGACCTTTTTCACCACACTGAAACATAAGACAGTGCAGGTTACCAAGAAGTGGATTATGTAAGATCATGTAACCCCAGTGACAATGATAATGATCTGATTACCCTCTTACTACAATAAAATCCATTGCTATTTTTTGCATTTTTCAATGGCTTCTAACATTGTTGTGAGTGCCAACAATTTCTCAAAATTTTGTCCGATAGTATATCTGTGGTACAAAACTGGCCAATCTTGTCACATTAAAAATATTTTTTTGAGTTGTGTGCATACCTTATGAACGTTTGCACAAAGGAAACAAACAAACTTACAGCTGGATTTAATCTTGTTGAGCTGGCTGAAAACGAAAATTGAATTAGGCCTTTTACTTTCATAAAATCAGTCCTCTAACATTCCTTACCGAGGATTCTATTTCCGTTACCAACTCAAGTCACAGGCCATGTGTACAAGTGCAATTTTAGGGTTGGCCAGTGCCTAAAAACTTGTGTCTTCTAAGTCACTGATGGTTTCTCACTTACAAGAAACCATCAGTGACTCAAGAAAACACATCAAGTTTTTAGGCACTGGCCAACCCTAAAATTGAGCTTATACGCATGGCCTGAGACTGGTTTCAGAGATGAAAATAGAATCTTATCCTAAGGAATGTTATGAGATCTACTTTATGAGAGCAAAATACCCAATTCGATTTTCGTTTTTAACCAGCTAAACAGGATGAAAAGTAGCTTTAAGTTAAATTTACATCATAAATATGACAACATCAAACAGGCTTGACAAGTGAATTAGTAATGCTTAACTATCCCCCAAGGAGCAGAGGCTTTGAAATAACATCTCACCAACTGAGAGAAGAAATGCTAGTACATCTGCACACTTAGCAACTGGATGGAACAGTGCGACAGTTTTGAGCAGTGCAGACACTGTTTAGAGGCTAATCACCAAATCGGACACCTTTCTGAGACTTGGGAAGATTTCTATAGACGCGAGAACCTCGTGAGTAAAGCTAGTGCAATCACGTGATTTGCTTGTAATACATGACGATATCTCGCGTGATCTTGCATTTTCATGAGGTTCTAGCATTTACAGAATCTACGCGTTACGTCACAAATCAACCAATCAGGTCAGCAAATGGTAGAAAAAAACAAAACAAAACAGGGTCAGTGGAAGATAAGCAAAAACAACCTGTGGTGAGATTATGGGATCAGACAAGGGGATCAACTCGTTATGACAAGAAGTATTTTCACAGAATATATATCTGTGTTATTTTGGAGGGGTCCAAGACATCTTATAAACCATTCTAAAGACTTTTCTTAAAACACCACTTCGCTTCAGAAAAGATGGAATATTGTTTTGCTAACAAATTTAAGCTCATTAAGTACTAATTACCTAACTGCGTTCATTACTGAGTGCTTACCTTGAAGCATGTGACGTCTTGCAGATTACGGTGTACAAATGGCTGAATAAATCTCATTCGCGGATTGAACATCTGTGGTTGACCATTGACTGTTGGTTGTGTCGTGCTGCCAACTTGACTGGTTGCAGTGCCACTTACCGTCTACCGAAGAAATTTGTTGCAAATGAACAAACAAATTAAGGCTGTGTTTCATCCTGTTTAGCTGGTTACACAACAAAAACCGGGTCAAATGTTTTACCCCCATAATCTGAAACTCACATTATTCCTTACAGTGACAGGATTACATTTCCGTTACCAACTCAAGTTACAGGCAAAGTGCCTATGGGCCGTTTTCCAATTCGCAATATTAGGGCTGGCCAATCCCAGTGAAGTCTAAAGGGTTTTCTTGAGTCGCCGTTGGTTCCAATGTTCTTGTTGGAAACAGAAATAGAATATCATGGTAAGGAATATTATTAGACCTATTTTACGAGAGTAAAACGCCCAATTCCACTTTTGTTTTTAGCCAGCTAAACATGGCGAAATAGTTTTAGAAATAGTTAATCTATGCGTTGGTCAACTGTTTTTAGAGTTTTTGCCCATACGAGGTCACAAAACCTCATTTTCATTTTCACCTTCATTTCTGTACAAATGCTGAAATTCAGTGCCCTTTTTCTGACACAGGAATAGAGGGATATTGCAAAGCCAACATACAATAATACCCCTTTCTAAGCAATAAACTGGTTATACAGGGAGGTAGCACAAAATGAGCAAAAAGCGTTTGGCAAAAAAATCATTGAAAAGCAGCAAAATCAATGAACATCACTTGCAAGTCGGTCGATTTCATAGATGCCACATTCCTGTGCTAAGAAATTTACTCACACCTCACTATTTCCTCTAGAATGTCCAAGATTGCCGGCACATTTAAGACCACACCACAAACAGTATGCTTCTAGGGGAGTTTGTTAGGAGCTCACGTAATGTCATATCAAACAATAGAATATCTCGGTTATTGTATCATGTAATATATAAAAAAGAGGCTGCCACGGGGTGCAGCATAAGTCAAATCCATCTGAAACAAGTGTTTGAAGATGTATTTGCATGCTCCTAACCATTACGGCATTTTCCCATAGCTCCCAACTTGTTCGATTCTATAGTCCAACAACAAGTTGGGAAGCTTACCCCTGTAGCCAATATCTTACACGACTCATTAACTCCATTCTGGCATTTATGGTTGGAGGGCCAGCTCTTTTTTGTTTGAAAATTGCTCTAATCTCCAATAAAATCGTATCTAGCCTGACTGGGCTTCGCTGTTAAGTTATAACATCTTTGAACATAAACAAAGAGCATTTCTGAAATCTTCGTCATATGGTGATCATGTTTAGTTTTTGAATCGCCAAAATTGCCCAACTGCAACCAAAGTTACGACAATCTATTCTTTCCGAATACACCAATTCACTCTTGGTTTGACTGTGTTCACACCTGGTCTGGTAGATAATTGGCCTGCTTGTTGTCATACCAGACAAAAGACGGTGCTTGGCAGTTAACAAAGAAGCTAGATGTTATCACATGCTCACCGTCCCCTACGTCTGGTTTAGTCACTGAATGGGGAAATGCTGTCATGAATGCTAATGTNAAATTCAGTGCCCTTTTCTGACACAGGAATAGAGGGATATAGCAAAGCCAACATACAAAAATACCACTTTCTAAGCAATAAACTGGTTATACAGGAAGGTAGCACAAAATGAGCAAAAAAACTTTGGCAAAAAAATCATTGAAAAGCAGCAAAATCAATGAACATCGTTAAGTTAAAAATTCTTAATCACTTGCAAGTCGGTCGATTTCATAGATGCCATATTCCTGTGCTAAGAAATTTACTCACACCTCACTATTTCCTCTAGAATGTCCAAGATTGCCGACACATTTAAGACCACACCACAAACAGTATGCTTCTAGGGGAGTTTGTTAGGAGCTCACGTAATGTCATATCAAACAATAGAATATCTCGGTTATTGTATCATGTAATATATAAAATAAAGAGGCTGCCACGGGGTGCAGCATAAGTCAAATCCATCTGAAACAAGTGTTTGAAGATGTATTTTCATGCTCCTAACCATTACGGCATTTTCCCATAGCTCCCAGCTTGTTCGATTCTATAGCCCAACAACAAGTTGGGAAGTTTACCCCTGTAGCCAATATCTTACACGACTCATTAACTCCATTCTGGCATTTATGGTTGGAGGGCCAGCTCTTTTTTGTTTGATAATTGCTCTAATCTCCAATAAGATCGTATCTAGCCTGACTGGGCTTCGCTGTTAAGTTATAACATCTTTGAACATAAACAAAGAGGATTTCTGAAATCTTCGTCATATGGTGATCATGTTTAGTTTTTGAATCGCCAAAATCGCCCAACTGCAACCAAAGTTACGACAATCGATTCTTTCCGAATACACCAATTCACTCTTGGTTTGACTGTGTTCACACCTGGTCTGGTATATAATTGGCCTGCTTGTTGTCATACCAGACAAAAGACGGTGCTTGGCAGTTAACAAAGAAGCTAGATGTTATCACATGCTCACCGCCCCCTACGTCTGGTTTAGTCACTGAACGGGGAAATGCTGTCATGAATGCTAATGTATAGCAGGAGCTAAATGACAATGCATCATCTACCCTAACCAAAGAACAGTTGTATTCATTGACAGCCTGTTAATGTGAAAACAAAAGAAATATGTAAATATGTGACCTTTGCACTAATGACGAACCTCGCGGGCTCACATAGCCCGCATCAAGCAGTGTTATTCCCCAGCACCACCTCACAATACTTACTGGACACGATTCACCACAAAACTCGTTCTTAAAAACATTTGGCAATTTTCAACCTACTTCAAATTCACATCGTCGCTATATGTTGTGTGTCTAACTAATTTGGCCAAGCAATCACAGAGATAAGGAATTAGCATGCAAGTTCCACTTTAATACTGTTTAATCTACTTAATCCTGTACATACTGGTATGCTCATCTTTATCTTGGTGTCATCAGGAAGTAAAGGACACTGACTTATTTTGTGTCCAGGTTCATTACAGTGATGGCAGACAATATATAACTTTGTCTTTCTCATGTCATCCAGAGAGGGCAGGTCGTATTTGGGGCTGTAAAAAAAGATTAGACGTACTTTTAAACCCGTAATTAGATGCATGCACTCCTTAAATGTGAAAAACAGCTTCTTTCTTGAACGATATGTCAAATAATTTACACGGAAATGAGTGAGCGATTAGGCGGATGCTCATTTCCGTACAAACACCTGAAAATATTCAAGCACGAATTTGTTTCAGAAAATCTGTACAATACACGCAAAAGCATTCAGGTAAAATGACTAGGAATTCCTCATGATGACTGGGCGGAAGCTGAATTCATCGACAGAGTAGTCTCCCCTGATGACCGGGAAATGAAGGGGAATTAACAGGTAACTTAGTTGGGTGACTAAGTCATTCTGTAACACAAAAAGTTACTACTAGACATTTTTGCTTCTAACAGAATTAGCTGTTATGATGGGGACACCATATTTTGTGCACTTACTGTTGTCATGTATTGTAGCAAAAAACATGAATACATCACATTCCAATGTCTTCCTGCGCGTTAACAATGGAAGACAAAGCATGCAAACTTAAACTGCTTTTCTGCATGGTTTTCTAGTCCAATTAAACTTTAAATAATTCAGTTGTACGAGAAAACTGTTAACACTGTGTTCTTCCTTTGTCAAAAATTGCATTTATTGGTTGAGAGGAGGTCACTTCTAACACAGAACACCGTAAATTTTCATGGCGATGTAAGCAACTTGTACAGAAGGCAGCAAGTCTAATTAGTGGGATCCAATTAGGAAAGGAAAACATTTGGATTGCTTATGTGGTTCAAGCTGCTACAGAATGTACTTCCTTAACGCTCAAGGGAGTGAATACTCACTGTTGATATTTACACTGTGGCCCTTCTGGGCAGAACCCACAAAGATAGTTCAAACACAAAACACGGCGGACGTGACGGTTTTTACAGTTGGGGCCTGGAATATCAACAACATTACGTTGACAAGCAATTGGGTCAGCAAGCAAGGCAAGTTACTATTAGGTGCCTTTACTGTTGGAACGTGACATACAACTCTGACAATCAACCTTTCTTATGCCCAAATGCGAAGATAGCTTTTTGGGACAGAGATTTGCCGGATATATTGTCACCTAACAGTCTGTTAACTGGAAAAGTAGGGCTTCATTAGTTAGTTTCATTCTGCTTGGAATGCCAACTTCCTAGTTCAGCACTGTCCCACAAACATCTAGTCGTAAAATTATCAATAAACAAAGATCAGCACTCGATTTGGCGACCTGCAGGTTACAATGCGACCTCAGATTATGTTTGGCGACCTGGGAAAAATACCCAGTCGCCACTATGAGTATCAAAGTTCGACAATCATTTCCTCTAAATTTGTTTGAAGATATGTGTTGACTTCCAAACTTTAAATTACAAACAGTTTTCCTAGATTTATTGCCTTCGATTCACAATTGTTCAGTTGATTTTGTGAATTCAGCACATTTGTCACGTTTACGGGGAAAATTTGAGAAATATAAGGAGAATGGATGGCATTACTGCCGTATGTTTTTTTGGTGGACAAAAGTTTATGCCGAATAGGAAATCTAAGAATTCGTCAGTGCCAGAGATGTTCAGTTTTGGCAACATCAGAATTCGTTTGGCGACCTGGGATTTTTGCCAAATGCGACTAGGCGTTAAGGGTACGCGTCGAGCGCTGAACACAGAAAAAGAAAATATCAGGAACAAGTTCAGAACATTCAGCAATACCCACCAATTATCTTTCACATCAACAAAACAGTGGTGAAGTCATGTAAACATTTTATCTTACCCAGGATAACCTCAATTTTGCACCGACTTTACACTCGAAAAGAACTCCCAGGATTTTCTGAAAAAAGTGGCGGGGATCTTTCAGAAACTTGTGTTGCTGCAAACAGTGTGTTTATCCGGTCACGGGCTTTTGAGGTATGTTGCAAGAGGAAGGTTTCATTTTGACGGCAACTTAGCTATCATTAGGGAAGTCTGACAATGTAGTTGACAAGTGACAAACTTAAAATTCTCTTAAAGATAAAAAATGAGAAAGACAATTTGTCCACAATTTACGCACATACCAGACACGTGAAATGATACCAAGAGACCTCATGGGAGAATTTTCAAATTTTCTTTATGAAAGATCCTCATGGAGGCTTTGTCTTGGTGGCAGCCTCTTTCGGAAATTTCTGGCAAACACGCTTCAACTATAAAACTCACTTGGTAACAATGCATCTTGACTTACCATGCCGGCAGAATCCTCTGTCATACCACGGACAATCCTTGATTTTACTTTCGGGATCTATGTGGAGGAACGGGCACTCCTTGTTGCTACACTCCCCTGCAACAGAAGTCACGGAAATTCATAGTACATAACCTATAGATCATAGGTAAATGCCTCTTTTTGATCTGATTTGAAATTAAGCATTTACAAAGCAGGATTAAAGACAAAATCTTTGAAGATTGAAAATTATGTGCAAGCAGAGCATTTTTTGTAACAGAATGATAGTATGTAAAGAAAAATGTCAGCGAGTCATTTCATTGGTATTTAATAGAATGAATGGCTTCTGAGTTCTCACAATTTAATTTCTATTTCTGTATCACACAAAGTGAGAAGTCATACAAACACTTGACAAAAATATAGAACCCACTGAAAACTACACAAGACATACTTAAATGTATGAGCTCACGTTCTACAGACAATCTGTAAGTGGTACAGGCTGATCACTGCTCCACCTAGCAATCATCAACATTTGAGAAGCCAAAACTATAAACTTAGATAATAAAACCAATTTTCTTTCAAACTATGCCCAACAAACTTAACAAGAGCAACGCGGAGCGTTGAAATGCGCCCACAATTGCACCGCATACGGTATCCTTCTAGGGTTGTTTATTGGTACCATAAAGTGGCCAGTAGAGGGCATACTTTGCAAAATGGAAAGGCATGGTCATTGTCTCCTCAATAGGCTAGGGGCAAAATGTGAGTAATCTTCATAATACAAGCACATCCTATACACCAGTTGCTTAAAGCACCACAGAAACATAGAATTAAAAACAAA
>NMRA01000180.1:346608-370849 GCA_002633005.1 Phoronis australis | reverse complement strand
ATGCACATACCATGTCTTTGATAGAAGTAACATTCGGGCATCTTCGTCATGTCATACTCGTGTAAGAACTCACAATCATCACCTTTTTTACACAGACCTCGTAGCCAATGCTTACACACGACCGCACGGTCGCCACGCACATGCCGGTACGGACAAGCAGCACCATGCATGCACATATTTCTGCGGTAGAAAATGCAAATGGCAGCACCAGACTCTGAAATAAGAAAAAATATCTCTCACCACGCACACATTTCTGCGATGAAATAATACACTCCATCGCACACAATTCTTAAAATACACGTGACCTGTTACGAGGTACGTATAAATTACAGTACTTTTAAATAACAAATGGGAAACAATGAGCAAAATATGGATGGAGAACATAATTATCTTCCCCTCAACACAGTGTAGCCTTAGTGCAAAGTTGTACAAATTAACATCTTTGTACAGATGTCAGTAAAAAAGGTAAAAAATGACACAAAATTAATGGCACGAGTGAACAAAATTTGCACTAAAAATTGTCATTATACCAAAATAGCACAAGTCGGCTTTCAGCGCTATGAATTATAACGTCACCTATTCACCAGTTTCTTTTTTCACCAATTCTTCAATGAACTGTTCATCTACCATGACGGCATAAGCTTGCGTACATGTCACAACAAATTATCGGAACTGTTTCCACTCCATAATAAATTTCTGGTATTTTAATACCAGCAAACCAAATTTCCGAGCAAATATTGCTCCCGAGAGATGTCGCAAAAAGTTAGCAAAAGGAGCGTGCAAATGTCACAAAGTTCTTGGTTAAGTGACCACACTCTCTCTCCAGACCAGAAGCAGAGTATTATGTCACTGTACAGTCAAGTGACCTAATTATCAGACGTTTTGCCACATTTTTTGCTGTAAGAAAGACTTACCTTTACAGAATTGTTCTGTTATTATATCTTGTCACTGAAAGCCACATTTATGTTCTGATTGATCTTTAAAAAAACAACGAGCAAACCCTCGGAGAACCTAAATATCGGACACCATGTTTCCCCATACACCACACCGCAGAAAACTGACTAACCAAGTAATGGCCGCGGGCACCTTGTTGCCAAATTTCAGCTTGAGTGTTTTGACATACATGCTGCTGGAACACAGCTCCATTCGCAACAAAGTTATCCATAAAGTGAAATCTGATGACGGCCCAAGTCGTTTCGATGAATCAGTGCAGACGAATAAAGCACGTGCAAACTCACTGCAGTTTTTAGTATCTCTTTGCCTTCTTGGTATGACACCCGCACGTGCGTGCCGGGGTTTGACTTGAGTTTGAAAGCGCATGAAAAAATGAAACAGTAACATATTGCCAGTTCAATGAGATGATTTCATTGTGGAAAAAGATTTTGTTTTCAACTTTTATAACCGATTCATGCGATCGTCCATTTTAGGCCGACTTGGGGGTCTAAACTTCACCCTCTCTCGGTGAAATCAAAACGAGGCAACGCTGCAAAAAAACGAGACGGTGCCGGACATTGAATGCGTTAGAGCAGAACAAAAATTGTTGTCATTTAATTCTCAGATTAGGCTTCAAGTAAGATTTTGTGAAATGCCCGATATTTAGGAATAGTAATAATTAGGTACACTATGTGTATAACAATGAAGATCAACAAAAAAGAGAACAACTATAACAGGTTTAAAAAAATACATACATAGTGGACGCGGTTATTATTTACAATCCGACTCCATTAACGTACATACTTGATATTAATATTTTCTGAATCCTCTCGTCAGGGTGATCATGGTGATTCCAAAAATGCATTACTCATACCGATTAGGCTCTTTTTATTCATGCATTCACCGTTTTTACGAGGTGTTCTTGAGTGACCGCCATTATAAAACTGCGACACCTGTCAGCAGGAATGATAACTACAATGATCATGCGTGTGTCAAAAAGACCCCAAAATTGGCTAGAAGATACCGCGTGGCATGTTAGGGAAACTCTCAGTAAAAAACAGTAATAGTCATTTATAAAGGATTTCCTCTTCAAAACTTCAATAGAAAAAACATGAGCGTGTTTCCTCGAAAACACTTGACATCTCCGTTAGTTATCAATCCTGCCGACAGTTTCCCACTTTTAAAAATCCGCATTGCAAATGAACGTTTTGGAAAACTCAGAAATTGTGAATAATAATCCACCAATCACTGAATCAGTACAAGCGATACATTTTGGAAACACCATGACTAGAGGAATCAGAAAATAGTAGTATCAAGTATGTACGTTAACGGAGTCGGATTGTAAAAAATAACCACTTCAGAGATCGGTTAACATAGCTAGGTCGTTTACAGACAGGGCAGACAGTAAGCGGGTGCCCCAGATACATGTTTTGTACTTCAAGTCTTCGACTTCATTCGAGTCGAATTTCGACTCGAGATTTGGCCGACAACCTGATAACTTACTATCCATTCCAGGAAAAGGGAGCGGAACCGCTCCTAATTGCTGCTCCAGCGCAATTTCTATGTCAAAAGTTACATTTTCTACACTTGCAACGATGTCCTGCATGTTTAATTTTGTCAAAAGCTTCAACTACGAGAAATGAGAAACAGAAAAACAAAAATGTCCACCGCCGTGTGTTTCTAAATTGTATTTCCCAACACAGAAGAACTCGCGCGATTTATCGCCGCCTAGTGGTCGTTTTCGTTGCTAGACCGTAGCTTCTTAAGACCGTCTATAGTTACACAAGTAAACATGTTTGCATTTTAAAGACACGACTCTATCGTGCTAAAAGGGTCAGCATTTTGGAATACAATCTGACTCGTTAAAACTCATTGAAGTGCGCCGGGAAAAGTAAGTTACTTTGCTGAAAATTTGACGTATCCATCGTCTCCTATTTACCATTATTGAAAAACAAAGTTGTATCATTCACTGTTCATCGAAAATTATTTCATTAGAAAAAAGACACATTTTAAATCATTTTAAGTATAGGCCTACTGATAAATTTGGTATCGTCAAGCTCTGATCCGCGGTAGCTGGGCGTCAACTTTATTCTTCGTCGGAAAAACTTCAAATACAGAGTGCTATTTTAAAATGCTTATAATTTATTGATTTATGGGATTTCCCCAAAAGTATTGTCTTTTGATTTGTTATAATATGTCTGTTATTTCAACCTGTGTTTGATGCGGTGTGGTCTCTGTCCTCTTCAGTTAGTATGAGCGGCCCTTAGGCATGCGCAAAGAACGCTTTCGTGAATACGAAAACACTTTCATGAGAGATATCGTCTTCAGTTCTGAACTCTCGCCAGTGACACCTAAACTAGATGTACACGCAAACAGCAGGAGTTCACTAGTCGGGCACACCTGGGTAGAGTTCAATACCTGCCTCCTGGCGAAAAAAAATTTAGCCAAAATCACGTACTTTCATTGAAAATACACAGCAGTAGAGATATCGACGTGTATTCTCAACGAGAGCGCGTTATTTTGGCTAGATTTGATCTTGCCGTGAGACAGCTATTAAACTAATAGTGCCCTGTTTTGCACAAGCTAATTTGAAATTGAATACTTATGCAAAAATACAAAACTGAAACCAAGCCAAGGCGTGTTCTGGTTCGCCACTAGGCTAATCATTATGACTTGCCTCATACTTTCGCATTTGAAAAGTAGTGCCCAGTTTCCGGAGTTTGACACATCGGCTTCCGGCTGAAAAATGGCTCTGAAGCTTGGTTATGGGAATTATCTTCTGTGCAATGATTGACCGCTGCCTTGGTTTATAACTAAGTCAGATTTTAATTACTGTCACAGGCGTTGTTGCTGCCATTGATGAAGCACTTTGGTTATTCCTTGAAATAGGGGTTGTTCACGTACTTAATTTCAATTCTTGTTTACTAAAAGTTTTTTGAAATTAATCTGTTTTCGAATCAAAATACATTTATACCTAAATCAGGGTCGGATCCAGGATTTTGAATTGGGGGGCAGGGCAGAGTATTAGCCTGGATTTTGCCCGTCAGACATACATTCGCACCCCCGAACTGCCAAATGGAACCTGGAAGAATTTTAGGGGGGCATGTCCCCCTTGACCCCCACTACACCCCTTCCCCCTAACTTGAATCCGCCACTGTAAATTGCTGCATTGCAATTAGTTTTCATTTTTATATAAAACTGCAGAAATTTTCAAAACTATATCACTCGTGATATTCCGGCGATTTCCGTAAAAATGTGTCAGAATTCTAACACATCAGTCTCGTTTCCCGTAACCACTAGCCTCAAATAGCTAATCTGATCAGCACCATTTTGTAGTTTGGGCCTGGACGAAGCTGAAAATGGTCTTATCGGCTGGCAGTCGGGTGAATGTCGCCGGGAAATTATCGAAAGCCCCGGCCGAGTGTAGACGTCAAAAACCACAAAACACAGTGATCCGATAAAAATCGCAGATAATGTTAGGCATCCCGCATCCGGACTAATGGAACTCAATCGCGGGCAGAATCGGTGGCCGAGCTTTGGCCAATATGAAACCAAGGCCACATAAGACGCTCCAGACGAATATAAATATCTATGGTAACCTAACAGGACCAGTATCCTTCCTGCCAGTTCCAGCATTGCAACCTGAGTTTGGTCATCACAGTAAAGTTGAGAAACGCGGATACCCGGGAGTTAATACTTGAAAAATAGAACACGATTTTGTTCAGTAACAATGAATATACTTTCTTCTTTTCTCGGAATAGTTAGGGCGAGTTCGTCTGCTATGCTTTTTAACCACAATTGAACGTATGTCGGAGTCAGTTCCCGTGCATGCGACACAGTGAAAATGCTTGCAGATCGCGATGACTAAGCTCTCCCGAGGAGCGACCATTCAACTTAAGAAATTAAATTATCTAAAATCTGAAACATATTACTGAACACTTCCCACCAATTTCACTTCATTTGCACCGGGGGCTTTTTCAACGCGTGGGTATATTAAGCGATGTTACGCTCTTTAGTTTAACAAAACCATGTATTACTGAGACGGTCTATATTTTTAAACGGAAAGTTTCAGCTATTATAACGTGAATATAAGCCGGAGGATCGAGGGCAGCAGGTTTTCGAATACTAATTCATTTCAAGATGACTGAATAGTCACTGAGTTAAAGAGAGGCAAACACTGGAAAACTGCACAGGTCATTAACTGTAAGTATTGCGTATTACTGAGAGTAATGATACCATCAAATTCAATCACAATCAAGTTTCCAAATGATACAGAAGTCAGCTCATCATAAAATATCTAAGTCAAAACAGTAGATTTTTCATGTTTTAGCAGTGCCGAAAGACTCGGTGAAAGTGGCTGCCCAGGTGACAGGAGTTCTGAAGGGGGCCTCGGTTTTTCATGACAAAAAATAATCTGAATGTTGCTAAGATGTTACAGTTAAGTAATTGTTTTCAAGCTGCCACGTGGACCCATTGACAGTAATTTATGAAACACAGTCGTATCAAAGAGGTCAAAGACAAAGCCGCTCGAAGTCTTTGCAAGGGTATAGTCTTGTTTTAACTGGACTAAACCCTATTTCAAAATTATATTACTTAGTGGTTACGTCACTGATTTCACATTCGCACTTAGCGGAAGCTGCGTGCGCCCAACATACTGTGCTAGGAGGCGTAGTGAAGGGTACAATACCTTTGCTATCCACGGCATGCTTTAACATGAATATCAAAACATGTAATAACATACATTTTCAAACATCATTCGTATATTTTGCAATGGAACAGACTTCAGTTTCACATCACCTTAATTCGCTTTGTGCAAATCCAGAGCAAATTTTCTACCAGAGGCCCGTTCCACAATAATGCCTAACTAGTCAGCGTTACACTAAAATTTTTAAGAAAAAACTTTCGAAAAAAGTAGGCAAGCCTAGCCTACTTGCATCGTGAACCACATTTAAGAACCTTCGTGGGGATGAAATTAAGCAAGAATTTTCGCTAACACTTGAGAATTTTAGCGGGACTGAGCACTGCAGTGTCTAAAAGAAGGTCGCGTGCCAAGTGAACGCATCACTATGACGTTGAGTGGATGACGTCAAAATGTCTCTAACTACCAGGTACCACACAAATGTAAAGACAATGTAAGGCCAGTTTTTCAGAACTGATAACTTTTAAACTCACAAAGTGCAGGTCAGTTCAAGTAAGACTGAGCCGAATTCTATAGTACCTAAATTAAAGAAGACACGGCATTTCAGTAAGCTTAAAATGGACAAGTTCAACGCAACAATAAATGACCAAAGATCCAAGAGGGAAGAGGTATGGCGAATAGTAAATTGAGAGTTTTCCACGGTTATCACATCCAAAAACCCGAAGTAAGCTACCATTCGAAAGACGTGAGTTCGTAATTTTTTATTCGTGAATTCTCAAATTTAATTTTGTTGTGTCAAGACTACTAACAGAAATGACGAGAATTGACTACCGTTGTGATCGTTGAAGGGACATTGTAGGTTTTGCCAACCGAAAAACATATTTTTTTTGGTGTTATTTTTGAATAGACTCTTTGGAGTTATAAGCTTTGAGTAGAGCTATGAAATAACAAAATCCGTTGTTTTTTTGTGATTTTATTACAAATCGCCAGGTAACTAGTGCTTGTCTTGGACTTCAGCTTCGACAGCACAGCGTTCGGCTGCGACCCCAGGAGGTTCACGTTCCATTCCGCTCCAGGGAAATACTTTTCTTGCCACTAATGTACCTTTAAAACACTCATGAAATTAATGGCATTATTGCCCTTTAAAAATGCTCAATAATAATTCAAAATATTATATGTAGTATACCCTTTTTATTCGCTGACTATTTCAACAATATCATAACTAAAACAACATTCTACTATGTCTTTGTTCAGATAGTAACGTTGTCTTGTAGCCGGTGGCGACATACCACAAATTGTTGCGTGCGATTTTAGACACCATCTCGAAGATTCATGTAGACACGTACGAAAACGAACCATATTATGTGACCACAAGTTAGTTTTTAGTGGTTTTTCAGTTTACGATTTGACGTATAAAAAGAAAGCTAACAAACTGAATATAGCTTTTAGGTATAAACATAGGGACATTGGAGCTCAGCGTTTTTTTCGATTCCGAGCTTAGTTCAACTGGGGCTGGCACGTCGTAGCGACATTTTGAATTCAGTCATTTTTATTTCACTCTGTTCAATTTCATTCAAGCTTTCCAGACTGTATCCTGACACTGTACTGCGCCATTGCAATTACAAATGATACGTGCGCAGGGCCATTAAGTCTTTTTGAAGCCGCAAGGATTGAAAAGTGAAGAAAGCGATACTCTACACAAAGTATAAGCACTGATAAGTCTGGGATTTTTTTACACCGGTAAGTAGTCATGCTTCATAGAATTTTCGAATTCCAATTAATGAATGCGGTAAAGACGCTTTCTACACGACAACATTAGGGAGAAACCGTGTTATATAGGTATAAGTCTATTACAACCTCCGAAAGCACGGACTTGAAATACATGATATGCTCCAGTCAGGTATATTTAACTTTAACCAGTTCTGGGTATTGTCTGGGGTACTTATGAATGATTTCAATCGAAGGTGAAGCTATCTTAGTTAGCGAAAACGCATATAACTGAGCACTCGGATCATGTTTGACATTCTTTTATAGACAAAATAGTTTTAAGTGCTTACAGTTAACTTTAAAAAATGTGCAATTCCGAACTTAAAATACCATTGTTTTGACTACAAACTACTGCTTTGAGAGTGAACACGGGTGATTTATGTCAACAAAAGACTAATCGCTTTGTGTTAAATTGTAAGCCAAGTTGATCAGTTAAAAACGAGTCCATATAGAATTTCCGTAAGTGCGACTCACGAAAATGGGCGCTTTCATTGCGACAGAAAGTGCTCACCATGGGTGATTTTTTCGTCTACAGTTACTCTGTTTAGCTTGCTAAAAACGATAATGGGATTGAGTCTTTTACTCTCACAGAACCAGTCTCATAATATTTCCGGTTCAGCCCAAGCACTGAAAATGCAAACATTTAAAGGACCAAATACCGGGGTAAAATTTAAAAGAATTTTGTGGTTTGGAAACGGAGGTACTCTAACGTACGAATGGTTTGCAGGAACCGGCTACACCAACTCGAATGGCAGTATGCCCGCGTATTTTTGTACGACCGGGTGGAGTAGGCGAAAGTGGTGTTATTTCCGATAAGGTTTTCACCAATTTCACGAATTCCTAATTATCCGTGTTGGTCTGAACTTTGAGCTTGCGGAGGCACCCGTACCCATTACTTGGAAAAGAAACTCCTGAATTAGGGTGACCATATTTTAAGGAATTTTCACTGGACCTCTTTCTGCTCTCCCTTATATGAAGGTCGGGTACATGTTAACCCCGAGTTGCTCGTTGTAATTCCCGTCGCTCTGGGAGCTTTTTTAATTGGCTTGTACACCGCCCCATGACATTCAAAGATTTCCGTGAATCCGCTATGACCCAGTTACGACAATTTCCGGTACACAAATTAAAGTTGCAAAAGAAACTTTAACGGCTACTGGCATTATATGTAAACAAGAATTAGATCATGGATAAACAATGGATTTTTAAATCTAAAAGATTTGTAGGTACTGGTAGATCGTATCCATTTTTTGACCCGTTGATGAATCAAATCTGGCCATTGTACTTAGCAGAGCAATTAAAGCTTTTGGCATGTTCGATAACCACTCAGACGTTCTCTGCATGAAGTGGGGTTAGAACTGATTGTCTCAAGTACCGCTTTGGGTTAAATAATAAAGTCCCTGCAAGATGTGGTCTTGATTTACGGTAAGAACCCGTGCGAGAGCTTTGGAATTGGCCTGAGGAAATCTTTGCTGGTAAGCGTACCGTTATTACGTGTTCCTTTGATGGTTAAGAGAAAGGGAATGTTACTAATCATCGGCCATTATGTACCTCCCAACACTGTAACTAACAGAATCCACGGTCTACGGAGTAGGTGAGCACTGATTCATGAACATAATGTGAAGGATTGGAGGCAAGCGTGTTTTAAAGTCAAATCTTTTTTTCAGTGAGAGAAGTACAAGCTTCTGTCGATGCAAATGACTAGTGGAAAGTTATCTACAAAATCGCTCAAATAAATGTTAGTGGAAATGCTTACAAATGAGCAAGTAGCCAGATTACTTTCACTGATAAAATGTCCTTTTAAAGAAATGAAGTGAATAAACACCGGAAATTTCCTGAGAAAAGTGACGAATTTCAAAATTTATGATTGTTTCTGAAATAAATCCTAGCAAAAAAAATTTATACTGCGATACTTCGAAACTATTTCCTTTCATGTTTGAAGTCTTTATTTGTCCATATTTTTGTATTGTGTCTGGATTACACCAACCAGAGTCGAAGGCGCCTGTACAACAGTTGTAATACGTGGAGGTGAACTACTTTTGCTTTTGTTTCCTCATGTTCACTTCCAAGTCACATAGAATGATATGCCACAGACAAACAATGATAAAATCTTTATATTAATGTGATATAATCAATTTTAGCAAAACAACTATATTTTTAAAACCCATCAATCATTTAAAAAGCATTCGCATATTTATGTGTAGACACGTGTTAGGGTTAAGTAAAATATTATTGACAAGCCTGTGCATTTAGGCAAATATCTAGAAGGCTAAAGCAGAAATCCTGTAGACTTTGATTGATAGCTTACATACGATTCTGTCGTTAACTGGATCACGTGACCGTGTGCAATGCATTCACGGAAACAACTGTATTATCAGCATGATTAAATTTCACTCGACATGAATGTTCCGAGATGAAATCATCGAAATATTATTGCAGTTTTCTATGCAACTTACTTTCGAGATTTCCTCAATTTTGTTATATCAGTCTTGTTTTATGCTCGTCCCTCAGACAAAAGTGACACATTTTAAAAACACTTTCTAAAAGCGTGATGGAGAACTTTGCAAAAAGTTTCGAGAATGCGATCATCCTTTTCTGAGATACGAAGCTCCGAAGTTAGTCAAATTTGGACAATTTTCTCGGGTCTTACAAAAATGAAACTTGGAATCTGGGTATTTCGCTCTCTCGTTTGAACGAAAACAACAAACATTTTCGACGATTAAGAAATACAAAATAATAAGAGAATCCCAATTGTTAACGTTCTAAGGTTCTCGTGTAATTCTTATGAATTATAAATGTTTGTGGCATCAAGTACAAGTATTAATTGAATCATTTTTCGTATCAAATAAATTTTTTAACCTCGAAGAAAATAACCTACACGTATTTAATGCATTCTCCCTATGCTATCCACGGCACATAAAATAATTCAAGTATCGTATTGAGCGATGCAAATTCACAAAATTACAACCAACCACCAGTTGTGTTGGAATCCCACAATGGTAATAACAAAAAGTGTATTCTCTCTTGGACAACAATTCTAAGATGATAAGCTTTGTTGAAACACAATAACCGCTACAAAATAACATTTTAACGCAGCAACAATGGCAGCTGCGTCCATTTAATGACGTGTTTCTATCGTTTAGCCGAAATTTTGAATACGGATGAGCGGAAGTACCATATTAATTACAATATTCTTAAATGTATTCCCCTTGTTGTGGTTTTAATTTTGTAAACGTCATTTCATACAACGTGGTTTAATTTGCATGCAGGTCGACATCACATTCAATTACCCCAGAAATTTGTAACACGTAAAAGCAGCATTGCCTGTACTTTTAAAAATAATGCTAAACCACCATTCCGTGGTGAGGCCGAATTAAAATTTGTCACGAACCCGCCTTCAGTTAAACAGTTTACTAGTTTATTTAGACTATTACCATTATGAATTAATCTCATCTTGTTCCTTACTCAAATTTGAGGCGATCTTTGGTCTTGTAGACATTCGGCTATTCGTTACTACCTGAGACTGGGTTCAACAAATTGGTTTGTAACAGCGAGTCATTTTATGTGCCTAACAATGTCTTAAGCATAACTGTCAGTTATTTCGAAGACCACGAAACCACTTCTCGCCTGAATAAGAAACAAGCTGAGACCAGGCGTGTGTTCCGTAGACGCGGGAACCCCGCCAAAACGCCAGATCACGCAAGCCCTCGCCAGCCAGAGAGATATCGCCATGTTTACAAGGAAGCACTTGATCACTCAAACTTCCTACGCGAGATTATTGCATCTACGTAACTCAACTCAGGTTTATAATGGGAAGTGGTGTAAATCAGGCGTGCGTTCAGTAGACGCTAGGACCTACGCTAGGACCTAGCTAAAACCTAGTCAAAGTCACGTGTTCGTATTTGAAATGCACGGCAATATCTCACGTAATCTCGCGAAGTCTTGCTTTTCAGCGAGGTCCTAGCGTTACTGAACGGGAGGCTGTTTGTTACCTTCTTTAATGGAACGCGGGGCTACACCAGCTTTAAACCAATACCTCAGTGAAAAAATCGATCTGAGAACCTCACTATAAAAGCAAGACGTCACGAGATTACATGAGATATTGCCGTGTATTTTGATTGAGAGTACGACATTTTGGCTAGATTTTAGCGAATTCCTAGCGTAGGTGCTAGCGTTATTGAACTCTACCCTGGTCTCTATTCTTGTTGGACTTCAGTTGGTACTTTGTCTAGCAAAAATACCTTTTGGAATGAATATCGTTGGACGTACTTTGTACTTGAATTAATATAAGGTAGTCGGCAGCCAAAGAGAGTGACTCACATTTTCGTAAACTTAACTACTGGTTATTTCCAGTTGGCAAATGTGAGCCTCATCGCAGCCAGTAAACCAACACTGAATCTCAAACTATTTGAGTTCATGTACTGGCCACCTGTCTCGAAGTCATAGAGCTACATGAACGGCGAAAAATGTACATTTNTCTACTGTCTTGTGAGCAGGCCAAAAGTAGGTGAAAGCTCAGTTCCGACAAAACAGTTTTCGTGGCCGTCGCAAATAGACGTGTTCATAAGCACACCTTTTCCATCGAAGTGATGGCGACTACCTTTTTCGATGACAAGACAAGAAAGACTGCCCACGTTTCTAATTTCAAATGTTATTTCAGCGAAATGGTCTTGATGTTTATATTATCAGCATCGATCACCAATTCCGGCGACCTAATCGTATAAATAAACATTTTACATAAACCTGAAAATGACATATACTATCCCCCTCAGAAAAACATAACAAAAACCACAAATTACTCTAATAACATTTTAAAGTTTGAATGTTAGGTTTTAAGATTTTGATAACAACTGCAGTCATCCTCACGCAAATTTGTAAATGACAAAATACTATTTCGCCGTAAACATATCCACACTCGTGAATATTAAGAATTAAATCTTGATAATGCCAAAACCGCTGAAGGTGATACGAACCCAGCTTATTATCTCTAAAAGCAACTTGTTATCTAAAGCTGAATTTCGCCATGTTGAGCTGGTTAAAAACCACGAAAATCGAATTGGATCTTTTACTGTCATGTAACCAGCCTCATAACATTTCTAACCGTGGCAGGATTCCATATCCGCTGCCAACTCAAGTGACAGGCAATGCGCACATGCGCCATCTTCGAATTCTCAAATTTAAGAGCTGGCCAACTCCAGCAAACTCTGAAATATTTTCTTGAATAGCTGATGGTTTCGACGTTGTTGTTGATAACGGAAACAGAATCCTATCACGGTAAGTAATATCACGAGGCCTTCTTATGAAAATAAAAGGTCCAATGGGGATTTTCGTTTCTCAACCAACGAAACAAGATAAAATGCAACTTTAGTTTTATAACCATAAGTTATTTACTCATATAGGAATTGATTTTTGGGGTTGTTGTGCTTATAACATCCCACCGTATCATGTCAACGTACGACGAGTGGTCTTAAGTAATAGCGAGATGTCGATTCATAAGCCCAGAAACAATTGTTAACCTGACGAAAAGAATACATTGAGGACAGTTTGATAACGATAGTCTAAATCTGACTGAAGGCGATTTGAAGGAGCTCAAAAAATGAAAATATAATAGTACGCAACGCACCGATTACAGAATGTGACGTTTGATAAAACATTCGAAAATGGAATAATGTCGTTTGCTGTATTTGTCAGATACCCCTGTTTCGGAGACTCATATCTCAGCGTTGTGTCTAAGACACGTCAAGCAGTCGTCACAAGACCACTTAATGACTTAGGCCGACTATGGACCGCCTGTAGGTCTGGCAGAGAAAAATCAACAAAACTTTAAATTTTGATACCCTCAAATTAGCGACACGACAAGTAGATATTTACATAAGGAATTTAGTGGAACAAGAAAAACAAGACCGAAATGCCAGTTCGGCCACTTATAAATTACCGGAGGTATTTCTTTTCTAATTGTAGATCCGAATTTACTGCCATTTCGCACGCCGCGCTAGCAGTGGAAATGTTAACTCCGGCGTGACATTCAACAACTTAACTTGGCGGACAGGGTGTTCCCAACAGCTGCCGAGGCCCACCGCGGAGTCGACAGGTTTGAGTTACCGTCTGCGCATGTTTTGCGAAATCAGTTTTGCAGTCGTTTGCCATGGATAACGGATCATGGAATTGCGTGGCGGCCGTAGCTTACCTCCTGTGTACCTTAGCAACAGGTTTGTGATTTATACGCAAAATTTCAGCGATCTGTGAACAAATCTGTGCACACATATTTTCACATTTTTAAATTTTTTACTTTCGTATCTCAGTTTCAACATTTTCGACTATGCCCGGGTAGACTGTGGCTGACATAGGCCAAGTTGCAAAAGGCCCCAGTGTCTGCAGAAAATAGGCATACTCCCCTCATATCATTTGCAAAGATTTATAACATCAACTGATCATCTAAGAGGGATATCTGTTTTTTGTAGAACAAAATATTAAAGTCCGCCCGTCATTCAGTCCATTTACAATTTTAGCCAATCAAAGTGACACTTCCTTCATTCTTGCTGCGCAAACACGGAGAAAGAAATTAACCTGATTAACCCCGACAAATTTGTTTCAAAATTTTCCTTGCCCTGAAAGTAATTAGTCACTGTCATCAAAGGAATTGAGGCATCAACTACGATAATTACAAAGTGGTCCAATTTTGGAAATGTTGGCCAGCCTCGTCTCAAATGTGATTTCTTTTCACTGGCGGATTTAGAGGGGGCCAAGGGGGCCATGCCCTCCTAAAATTCTCCAACATTCCATTCGACAGTTCGGGGCTGCGAATGCCTGACGTATAAAATCCTGGCTAATACTCTGCTCTGTCCCCCCCCTAACTCAAAATCCTGGATCCGCCCCGGTTTTTTGACACTCGCGTCTTTGCTTGTCAGTGCAACCAAGAATGTGTTGGGGAGAAAATTATTTCCATCGTGGTACGGAAAGTTTTGAGACATTCTTTGACTGAGTAACCAGTTTTTTTACTAGCATTTCAGATACTTTGCAAGAAGGAAAATTTTCTTTATCGGTTCATATCCGTTGTTCAAAGCCAATAACTACTTGCGTAGATACCCTGTATTCAAGTAATTAGTTGGGACGTTTGTAAGTGTTAACAAAATGGGGGCGTTGTTTTGTCTACACGTCATTCATTTTACAATTAGTAGTGGAAATATGTGGCTAAGGAATATAACAAATTTTAGAGGAAGATAATTGAGTAACCATCTTTTCATTCGTCAGGTTCGACAGCTGGAAATCCACCAGGAGGCGCGAGTGATCATTCCACGAGTTTCTCGTCCTTGAATATTATGAATACATATGTTTATAATGATCTGCACAATCGTTGCTGTTAAAGACACTCTTTATTTTGTTTATGCTGGTATAAAAGATATCACTGAAACAAGAAACTTGTAATCTATAGACCTGCAGGGAACTTGCGTTTACTTGCAATTTTCACAAGTGCTATTTCAACTGTGACGGCTATTTTGGTAGTGCACCGGCAATCAGAAATTCAAAAAATGTGTACATTTAATTAGAACCATGTTTAGTTTGAAACACATGACGTCACCTTGGAAGATCATCATTTGAACATATCATCAACTTCCACTGAACTGCCCTTGGATTGAAATTTTATAGTTTTAATCCAAATAGAATGACTACACATGGCATTAACTGGTTTTCTCGGTTTTTAGTTTTAAATGCAGAGCACATCTCGTGCATTAGATGCTCATGGCCCGACGATAAGGCTTGCTTAAACAACCCACCCGAACCTGTGAGCTGCAAAATTTGTATTCGTTACAATGACGGTGGGACGTGTCTGGAATACAGCGAGGATTTTAAAAACTGCGTAACTAGCAGGAAATACAACGGAACAGGTAGGCAAAAACGTGAAAGATAGATGCATGTTAGCTTGTTTGTATCGTCAGGCTATTTCCCTGTAGCTTAGACCTATTTTTGAATTTTGCTTTTCATTTTGTTTATGTTCAATCAGGTAACTTGTTACCGAAGTTGTCTATTAATCAAATCTATGCGTAGTTATAGGTCTATTTGCATTACATGATGAATTTTAAGTTGTAAGAATGCATGAAAAACACACAAAAGCACTCAGTTTCAGGCAACAAGTGGCACCCGCCTGTGCTTACAAGTAAACCTTAGGCGCGTGCGCCTACATGCGTAACATTTGATTAAAAACGTTTACAAAAAATGCTTTACGCTGTATCTCTATCATTGGCGAATTTTCCGAAGTGTGCGCATAGACGGCAATGACTAACATAACTTGTTCTGAAATATATTGATCGCGCACGCAGGTGAACACATTCACGCGCGCTTACGCGTGCATGTAAGGGCATGATGTAGAGTAATTGTGGCTTTGGATTAACAGTTTTCTTTTTAATAAAAAATATCTACTTATGAAATCAATATTTCAAGGTCTACTAAGCATGACTTGGTTTTGCTTCGAATAACACTATAGATTTAACATTGCTTCAATTAAAAGCCTCTACTTGAAACAGAAATCACAATTTGTTTAGAAAATAATCACGTGGTGTACCACTGTCTTCCACAATACGGTTTTGTTGTAAAATCATATTTTACCAATCCTATTACCGAGGACAATTTACGATGGGATTGCATCTGAGCAACTTTTATTACTATTGCACAAGTTGTAGTTCCCTGAGAATGATTTGTTAGAATCACTGTCTTACTTGGAAATTATTTCAGGTTTGTTCAAACTATCAAGGGACTGCGGTATGATTACTATGAAAGACGAACATGATTGCGACAGACATCCGGACAAGAACAATCCTGGACATTTCAAAGAAATTTGTGAATCAGTGTGCTATACAAACGGTTGCAACAGTTTATCTTACGATATATATTCGAGTGGATTCAGCGTTTCTCCGATGTCATACCTTTCCTTTGTAGTGCTCGAAGCAACATTACTGCTGTGTGAAATTATTTGACGAGTTTGCAGTATTTCGCGTAAGAATAATAATTGTGAGGTAACCAGAATCAGCACTGGATCTACGGTCGAAGGTGTGTCAATTTCATGCAATTAAACAGTAACATATGATCAAACGCCAACAACCTAGTCTGTGAGAGCTGCGCGTACGGAGAAACTAGCCACGTTCCAGCCGCCTTACCCGTTGGCTTACATCTCTCTGACAGCGCCACCTATAAGGATATGTTGTCAAATATATATAGGTCTTCCACGGTGTCTCGGTGTTCTTGTTACTACTTTTGCAGCAGTCTGCTAGGAACTTGTCTAGAGAAACACGACAGAGACTGAACAACGTTCAGAAAACAACCTTTGTTGCAACTTTGATGTCACGTGGCAATATGTGCCTTTTAGAGCAAAGATTGATTTGAAAAACCTTGTGACATTTACAATCCAGTAGTCCAAATAGGGAACTCGCACCAATCGGGCGACAGGTGTGAGACAGCTGATCTCTCGTTGACGTAATGAAGTTTAACTCATTCTAACGCACCTATAGCGAAGGAGCTATGACCGCTACCATTGAAAAAAAGAATACAAAGACGAAAGGCCATAGGACTATTGTCAAAAGAGGCGAGTCCACATCATGGCAATCAGACGTGCGTTCCAACCTGGAGTTTCTTGCGAGAAAAGTAAGAACTCGCAAAACTTCGTGCGTGAGATATCGTCAAGTATTGCGAGTAAAGCACGCGATCGCATTAGTTTCATTGGCGACATTCTTACGACTAAGAAACTCTACCCAAGCGGACTCTCCGCTGTCTCGAGACAATGTTGTTCTTCCTTTCACGAACATCTCACCAGTACAAGCTACTAAAGTTGCGGCACCGGACATCAGTTTCTAAATGGTATTATTTCTTTTCTTTGAAGGAAAATTGAAAATTGGTATCTACAAAAAATGTATCACGTATGTTTTTTGTGCGAATTAGTGCCCATTGACGAGCTTTCCTTATTTTGTAATATCTCACGGACTATGAAGTAAGTATCTATACTATATTTTGATGGCCAGGCAATAAATTGTATCTAATGTGTACAAGACTACAAGTTAGCATTGACTATTCACTATTGACACTACCGGATAATGCGTGCAATTTTTAATTGTTATTTTTTCAGTTAATAAAATCCCAAAGAATGTCTCAAATGTTCTTACGGATAACCATTGATAAAAAATTACAGAAACCTGAACAGATCAGGAGATTTCGGATCCATAAGTTTCACCATGTTGGGACGCTGTCGTCACTCTCGGGAAACTATTTGATTAGAAGACAGGTCGTTTTTCTTCTCCGTCGTCCACTTCACAAATATCGGCCAGCAAGAGATCAGTCAGTGAGTTGGCTAAGATAGAACCACACGACCATGCTGGTTCTAGCACTCCTTCGTTATTCCCCATCTAATTTTTTCCACACAAAGTTTTTGGTGTTTGAGAATAGGTTCGCACTTCAGAAGCAAGTCTGTATTGGGTAACACAGTGATTCCTTTGTTAACTATGTGGCTTTTGGGAAAGTTGAACAAAGTCAATTACAAACTTGAGAAGGAAAGGGCTCTTCTTCCCCTACAACATGATGACGGGAAAATCATAACACTGACGACCCAGAACACTCATAACTCTCATATCCCAATCCACTCCAACTTGGCTAGATGTATTAAGAAACTTGGGATTTGTTATCGGCTTTGAACTATGGGTCCCAACCTGCTCAGTGGTGTAAAGCTTTGAGTTGTTTTGACAACTTGCTTCCAGAACACACCTGCACACAAGCACGCACGCACAAACACACACACACACGGGCCTTGCAAGCTGTCGCCTCTCAGCTCGAATAGATACTCCCACAGCCAATTTTTTGAACAGTCTGGAGACATGAGGTCATATCTCCTGGCGCGAGAGATGTAAAAATGACCAGTTGCCGACTTGGGCAACTGAACGAAGGACTGCTCAAAGGAAAATTTTGATTACGAAGCATTTGTTCAAGTTGGAGGGAATTAAATGCTCCAACAGCCTCCTAAGGTGTCCCTCTACATTCAGAAAGGTACTTATAGCAACATGACTTTGATGGTTTAATCAACGTGAGGCATAATTCGTCGAAAAACTTCCGGCAGAGCCTTTGGGATGGCCACCATCTCTACTGGGGCCAGTTGAGACGGTGAAACTGTCTAGATGGTATCAAAGAAGCACTTCTGTTCTCAAGTGGCTCTATTTACACAGAATCTATCAGATTATAAAATGTTATTTTGGGTGGACCAGCTGCGAGAAAGTGTGTAGTATAATTTAAAGGATGTTTACAAAAAAGAAATCCTTCAACATGCCAACTTTTGCGATAAGTGCAAGTGTCGAGTGATGGGAAGGAAGGAGAAATAGTTCATTGCCTGTGGAACTAAAGGGTTATTCTCGTCGAAAAAAGTAATTTCCAAAAATTAGTAGTAGAGCAGAATCGAACCGTACGCTCTACCGCCGAGCCAAATCCCACGCGTTCAGAGATCATTTTGAGGCTAGAAACGGATGGGATGGACTCCTGGAATATATTAGATTTGATCACAGCAATAAAGTAAAGAAATTGTAGTGTTTTTTTGTCATTTTATTACAACTCGCCGATTCTCCCAGTTGGCCGCTGGGTTGACCAGCCAAATATGCTGAAAGCTGCTGGCTATTGGGGACAGAACGCACCATGAGAGTGACTTGATGACCGTTTATTTATGGAGGTGTGTTGGTAACTTGACTTCATTGCTCTATGTACAAAATTTAGTGGTTCGTACCAATGAGATAAACATTGTGAGATCAGTTTTATGAGAGTAAAACTCCGAATTCGATTTTAGATCTTTAGTGACATTTGGTACGACTACATTCGTCAGTAAAAGTCAGGATGCAATGACATTTGCAAAAATGTGATAAACTAATGACTTCAACTACCTTTCTTAAATTTACAGATAATGGTTTTCTGTTTGATAAAAATGGGAATACGTCTATTGCCTATCTTTGAAAAATACTGTGGATAACTCATTGGTTGCACTTAAGGACTTTACATAGAAATTTAGTAAAAAAGTAGTTGTACTGTTACATGTAGTGTATGTTACCGTAAACAAAAGTCATTGGAACACATTTTTCACAATAGTTATGTTACTAAAGAAATTAAAATTATTCAATGTTTAGAGAATCTTTTGCATAAGATTGTCAAAGTTCGAGAATGAAAAAGGGACAACTAGATTGAAAAGCGGGACATCCGGATAAAAAGCCGGACATCTGGGTCTATGCCAAACGCAATGGTGAAATGATCGCCGCAACAAACAAAAACGCCCTGACAGAGTTTATATCGAACGGAAGGTCCGTAGGCCTAAGACAAAAAAGCGTCGGTGGGTGTTTTTTTGTTATAGTTGAACGGGAAATTGCGGGTGCCCAAAAACCCATAAAACTTTCCGTCTCTTTGCCTTTTCGTTTTAGTTGAATGACAAAATAAGGCTGTGCCGCGATTTAAATCACAATAGAATATGATCCTATAGGTAAATTTCTCCGTGGGTCAAAAAGGGGCATTTTGATGACGTGGCAGAATGACGGGAAAAAACAACAACAGGAGAGTTGACAAGTACAACGTACGCTGTCGGTAACACAACGAATATGATTGAATTCTTTCAAAAGGTTAAGTTTTCATTTTTTAATTTCAATGACACTTATGAATTGCCCATCAAATACTGATCAAGCTTGAATCACCAAAATCGCCCAAAGATAATCGAAGTCTATTCTGTCCGAACGTACCAACGCACTGCGTTTGCCGTGTTCACATGTGATCGGTTATAAGCCTGGTAGATAATTTATATCTGCATGTTGTCCTACCAGACAAAAGGCTATGCTCGGCATTTAACAAAGGAACTAGATGTTATCACACGCTCACAACCGCTGGCTACTGAACGCCCTAATGAACCGGTCATTTATTTATATGACCCCAATGAGGTCATTTTTCACAGTAGTGCACATAAACAGTACACACCATGGATTTTTGCACATTTTGAATTACCGGTGGCCACAGACTAAATGTATGACGTAAAATTTAGCTAAACCCCCTTACAAAAATGAACTTAAGTTTTTCGCTGAAAACTTAAGTTTTTGGCGAAAAAACTTAAGTTTTTGGAAAATAACTTAAGTTTTAGAGGAAAAACTTAAGTTCTTCCGAAAAACTTAAGTTTTTAAAAGAAACTTAAGTTTTTAAAACTTAAGTTTTTCGCCAAAAACTTAAGTTTTTCAGCACAATGTTAAGTTTTTCAGAAAACTTAAGTTTTTCAGAAAACTTAAGTTTTTTCAGGTGTAAAACTTAAGTTTTCGGGAATGAAAACTTAAGTTTTTCAGACCAAAAACTTAAGTTTTTCGATGAAAACTTAAGTTCATTTTTGTAAGGGCCCACATTTATTTTGTGTAATTAGCTCGAAATTTTGATTTTTCTTTCAATTTTGCCAATTTTCACATTTGCCGCCACGTGACGTCATGGGTTGAACACAAGAGATCAGTGACTAGCATTGAACAATGGCGGAGAGCAGGGAATTTGAAAGCGACGAGCAAGAATTGAACAAATACTATGAAGAAACGTACGGGAATGGTGGCCAGGATGAGGAAATGGGGTTGCACGAAAGCGAGAACAAGTTTAACGTGCTTCCGGCTGCGTACTTTTACTTTGAGCCTTATACGAACTGGATCCTCCCGCGAGAGAAGCGGCCTCGGGCTCAGCGAGTCAATCCAGTCATCACAGACGATCCTGAATTAAGAGCTGATGTTTCTGAATGATAAATATTGTCCTTTATTGAACCAGTCCTTCATCGTAACGTCTCGTGTGACTGGAGTCGAAACACGAGTCCTCAAAGTGGGCAGAACACAGAGTGGCCCCGGACCGAATCGCTTGGTCCACGATGACGTCCCACACTCTCGTTCGGCGCACGAAGTGATGCCACTTCTGCGCAACTTTGGTTTTCTTTCGGAACACCGAGACGTTCTCCGCCTGGCTGCTGTTGCTGCAGCCTCCGGAAACACATCTTTTCATCCCTCTACTACGAACCTTCTCGACGCTGTACTTTGCTTTCTCTTCACTCTATGCACTTTGTCTCTGATCCGAACGGTATGGCGAACGACTTGGGTTCAACCCATGACGTTGTACATAATTATTATTTTGTCAATTTTTGCGTGTTTCTTTATGAGCTGTGCACTAAAGGCATTGAAATCAAGTAAGATATAATAATAAAAATTATTTTGAGGTACTAGAGTCATGTGTACACTTTAAATTTAGACCCCATTAAAAGTCAAGTCGTCTGGATTTGCATCGAGTGACACGAATTAAATGATAAATTTGCGCGATCTTACTGGCTTCTCTTGAAAAAAAGAAAAATAAAACGCTCGCAGTGGATTGACAGCCCGGTAGCCGCTCAGGCCACTCGAGATTCTGCCACTGGTTGCGATCTTCTATTAGTTTGATATTTTTCCTATCGACTGATTAACTCTTAAAAACGCATGCAAGTGCTACATCACATGTTTTTATATGTTTCTGGAAAAAATTACACTCTTCGGCATCTTTATTTGTTAGATATCGCGCTTTGAAAAGTACAATTTACCCCGTTCGTTTACAGGGCAATTGGCTGTGGCACGTGACTAGCAGCACTCTCCAATATGGCGTCAAGTTGTCAGCTGCACGAGCGCCTGCTCCCGGTCTATAGTATTAATAAGTCTATGTTCGCACATTTAAAAATGGCCGCCTCACTAAATTCGCGTTGGAAATGCATACCTCGGAAAAACTCTGAATTTACGAATAAGCAGGGACCGATCGGTACAAGTAGTACTTTTGGAATCACGGGACTACAGCATTAAGAAAATATTAATGTCAAGTATGTACGTTTATAGACCCACTGGCAACTGACCTATCGCCAGGATTATGACGGACGGCTAAATTGACCAATCAGAACGCAGCATTCTTGGCACACCTTCGTCTGCGTTTCCAAGCCGCCATTTTACCCGACAAACCACAGGCAGTCGAGTAAAACTTACTTTAGTCTATAGCTCAAGAAATTGTCCGCTAAGAATGGGGAAACGGTGTTGATATGACGTGTGTAGCACCGACAGCCGTTATGCTGCTCCAGAATAATATCCCGTCATTTCTGGCATGTCCTAAGCCAAAAAATGATGTTGAAAAGCGTAAACTATGGATCACACTGTACGGCCACACGAGCAGCTGAACTTAGCGATGTTGCTTGAATTGATAACTCGAAGGGTATAATAAACACAAATATATTAGTTCCAAGATACGCACTTTTCAGCTTGGTGGCTATGGTGCAGGGCTATCTCAGATTTTGACTCCCGAGTTGGCTACGTCTGGCCGCCTTTGTCTCGGCACCTGCTGGATCTCAGCACTCTAGCGGTAGTCCCCGGAAATTGTTGTTTTCAATGACATTATTTCAACCTAATGGACATTATTTTGTTTCGTATCAGAGGTACAGTTTTGTTATTCATAAACCGTAAGCTGGCGTTCAACTGAACTTCTCTCGCGGTCAAAATTCAGAGATTCGATCGGCATAGGGAAGGGCACTGGATTACTGCCGGAACTCAAAGCCTTGGTCGAGCTGTTGTCACTAAAAAAAACTGTTGAATTACTTTTTGACGTGTACCTCTAGTATACACTATGTCTGTAGAGTTAGAGAGAGCTCATTTTGGAGTGGTTCAAACATGATACTTGGATTTATGAAGCTTTAAAAAAGAATTTGAGTTATTTTTGTAAATACCCTATGCAACTACCACACCAGACTTGTAATCTTTTGTAACCATACCACGACTTGGTGATCCATGCTACCTTCAAAATTAAATGAAAGCTACTTTTATGGAATGAAACTACAAAAAATGCCAAGTTCATAAGAAGGTAGGCCTAATTTAAATGTCTTAATGGTGCAAGTTTGCCTCTGACATCTCGTTCGAATGTCGGGTATCACGTGACTTTTCGCATAAGGGTGGAGCTTGCGGTGGACATTAAAATCCAAAGCGAGGCTCATTGCGATAAACAAAGCGGAAATATTATATACATTGCGTGAGTTAAATGGCCGGTCTTTGGAGTCGAACCTGAATATAAAATCTTAAAAAATGTGTCAATAATTAACCACAGAGACGTAGAAAAATACAGTTAAAGAACAAGTCACTGCACCAAAGAATTGTCTGACGAAAGGATATAAGATTTTTTCCGGAAAACTAGGTTCGAAACATGAAAAGTAAACATGACCAAATTGCGGCGATCGTAGTGTTACTGATTAGGTATCATGCTGAATGCAGGGTTCTAATAAATTCTTGATAAAAATGCTTTCTACACGAACAAGGTCATCTGGTCGTATTGTTGACGAGTTGAAGATATATTCGACAGTGATGGCTCATAGCATTTTGCTGTCATGTGCAATTAGTCACATCTGGTTCATTTGTTGATCAAGAGTAGGCCTATTAGCTTCAAGCATAGCCTAGGTCCTGGTGAGGTTGGCACTACCGGGACTAACAGTTGATTTGTCATTGATCTGAAATAATACTTGATGTTATTAAATATATATTTGATTACGATAAAAAACCAGGCTCGCAATTGAAAATAAAAATTATATGACCATCTGTTCTGCTTTCTTGGTTTTAATAATTACGTCTATTTCATGTGTTATCTTCAAATATCAATCTCGACCAAGTTAAATTTTAAAATTAAAACACCTAATTTTTACGTCCAAAGCATAACCTCGTTTTAGAGCTCAATGTCAGTTAACTGGACAGAAGACAGTGGCGGATTTAGAGGGGAGCCAAGGGGCCATGCCCCAGCCCCCTAAAATTCTCCCAGATTCCATTTGGCAGTTCAGGAGCGCGAATGTCTGACGGGCAAAATCCTGGCTAATACTCTGAGTGCCTTGCCCCCCCCCCAACTCAA
>NMRA01000180.1:323698-346383 GCA_002633005.1 Phoronis australis | reverse complement strand
AGTCATGAAAACAGCCTGTTGGCCGAAGATTCTCCGGGGTCCTCGTTGCTATGGCGGCATCCAGTCCGAGATGCGACAAATTATGATTCGAAAACAGTTATAAATTTTACACGAACATATTTTCCTTCGTCGCGGCGTATGGCAAGGACCCAACACTTCCGAATTCCAACGTCCTTAGTTTGATTCGAGCAACGCGGAGTACATAAGCCGATAAGCCACAGATCTATAGCGAGCCTCGTTTTGGAACGCGCCGCCTGTCGGCGTGAATAGGGTCTATTAGAGTTGTAAACTAGTCTCCTGCACAGACCCTCGAGGTTGGTTGGGAAGCAATCCGTGACGTCAGCCCGGGAACCAGGTTAAGTTGTAAAAAATAGTACCGTCGGTGATGTTAGGGGAGTTGCCAACCAACACTAAGTCTAAATTCTTCTTTCCACAGATGTGATCGCCTGCTCCTAACCAACGACGGATATATGTCCTAAAATGGAGAGCTGACAAGACAGGCTATGTCAGTTTCCACCAGGTTCAGAGGTTTGTCGGGTTAGACTGCAATAAGATCAAGTCAGTGTAGCACTGTAGCAGTGGTGTTATGCAGAGTTGTGTTTTATGTGTGTAGGGGATGACCGCAGGTGTCGACCTGATGGATAGATGCTCAGTCGTTTTGAAGTTTTTATTTTTAAAAAGCAGGAGTAAAGGAGATTTGAATTGATTAAAAATACATTCTTAATTGATGTTGTCGAAAATTACAACAGTGGTTATGAGAAAGGAGAGGAGACTTACAAGACGTCACTCATATTGATATACATCGCCAAAACTGCTTGTGCGCGGCTTTTATAACTAAACGAATGCACGTGAGGGTGAGTCCATGACATGAGTGACATAATGAAACACCCCTATTAGAAGAGTCATTAATAAAATGGCGCGAAACTGTAACTCTATAATTCACAAGGGAGGGCGCGCCCGTCACATCAGTAATGGAATTCCCCTCAAAGGCCTCATACATGATACTGTCCCACCGGCCCATGCCTGACTGGCTTTATCCAGTTCCAACTGCTTTGAGGATCTTTTCTGGAATATTCGGCGAAGGCTTTCAGGTAGCTGTGCTGCTTTGAACCAAGGCTAGCTGAAATCACCAGTTTTCGAAAACCCAGGAAGTGAAAAATAAGTGAGATGACTAACTTCACTAAGTCATCTGAACCTAGTTGCTGGACATTGAAATTAAGCGTGAGATGTGATGCTGCACTGATCTTGATGAGTGTACTAGTTATCATGGTACATGGCAAGGCGGTAAGTCATTGACATTGATGAATGAAAGCATAGAATATAGACAACAGATTCTATAGTATATGATGCAAGTAAGAAATATTTTAGTTGATGCACTGCTTTGTGTGAACTTGGAATGCTTCCTAACCGGCCAGCCGAGGGGCTACGTGTTGCCTGCTTAATCTCAAGATCCTGTATGCGTTTACTTGGAATTGAATATTCATTTGGGCAATGATCATTGTTCAGTGTAAGGAATTTTTGTAATTATTGATCTCATGATCACCCACACTCTGGCTTGCATGCCGTCGGGCGGGGGGTAGCATTCACTGGTAACTCTAACTTGTTGGGTCAGCTCACAGGAGAGAAGTTGGTTTGTGTGAAAACTAGTAACCAGGTTGGTCCCAACTCTTAGTATAGTACAATAAAAATTGCATTGGTGGGCACCTGGGATTGCGCTGGTGGATAAACTTACTGCTAGAGGCATTTTTGGTAGGGAAACTGGCATGAAAAAGTATAATCCTTCTGAGTGGCATATCCTTCATACTTCTTCTATTGAAGTAACCCCACATGCAGTTCACCACGAGGCAGGAAATATTCATCTAATGTAGCATCTTGTCCCTTCTTAGGTTGTTACATGGCAGTTCAGTCTGAAGGTACACTAATCCGAAGATGCACTAGTCAGAAGGTGCACTAGTCCGAATTATATATATATATATATATATATATATATATATATAAGATTTCGGACTCTGGTGTATTTTTCATATTTTCTTCATGCAATAATACAGAAACTTCGGTTGTTAGTCGTAGTGACACAGGACTACCTACAACAACCTGTTGCTGGGTACTAATACACGTTGTTCTGGTTTCCTGCGCCTGTGAAATCGGGCTTCAAAGCATATACCTTGAGTGGGTACAGCCCGATATAATTCCCGGCCGAAAACCTAATATTCCAGCACAACATTTTTTTCGACAGCCCATTGTTTTGACAATTTACTCAATATTCTGACCGCTCATTGTTCCCATTGTCCTGACAGCAGGGCTCGACATGAAAATTGCCAGGCTGCATTTTGCGGCTTAGTCAAAATTCCGTGTCACGTTTTCAAAATCCAGCTCGCATTCATAAATGCCTGGTCGCATAATTTTCTCGCCATTTGTACATGCCAAAATTGAGTTTTTAGATCATCAAGAAAATATTTAGATTATGCTCTTGCAATACCTGGGGCGTTGAAGGCTCACAAATTTCAGGTCGCAAAATTGAGTTTTTGCATTTGGATGCAGTGTTATTGTTCTTCATGACCGCCATGCACTAGAGTGCAAGGCTAGTTGCCGACGTGAAAGTTGAAATCAGTGCTCTCTAACCGACACCTGTGGCTATGTTTGCAATGTGAAAAGGGAGAAAATACTCATTGTAAAAGTATCTACGATTTTGCTAGGTCTGACTTATATGACTGTTGTCAAAGTTGTTTCAAACTAACTCTGAGTGCGAACTCACTCCTTTTTGTGTTCGTAGTCCAAGCTTCACAACTTAACTTGACATTTGAAAATCATCCTGTCGAAAAACAATCCGTGAAATGTTGCCCTAGCCTAATGACGTATTCGTATGCGGGGGGAACAATTCAGTGCAAATTTCATAACAAAAATGTGGAACTTATGCTGTTGACGTACTCAACAAGTAGTTTTCCACGAAATGAGAAGCCTCGAAATAATTCCTGACTCCGTGCAGTTTCCATCAGGTAATTTGAGTTTACTCTTCAACTCCTTCCATGTACGGGGAAAAAAGGTCAGTGACAAAACAACAAGCATGGTAGTGTTAACTTTCCTTCGTAGACCACAAAACTGGGGTTTCATTTTTACATATTGAGAAAAGCCGTTCTTTTTTGAAAACTGAATTTTTTGTTTTGTAAAATGAGAGTGACTCACTGTATCTGGCTACGTGTCAATTTCAAACTATGCATGGTCATTTGTTGTACACTATGATGGGTGCTAGCATGAACTGCTGGCGCTTAATGGAAATTCTCAAAAGTTGAGGGGGAACGCTTAGTAGAGCAGTGAGTGCTTATTATGACACTTCAAAGATAGGGAGTAGGCGCATGCGTGAGCATAGTCGTTAACTTGAGTGTTTGCTGCAATAAGATATTGAAAGACTGCAATAGTAAGAAATGTTATAATTTTACGATTTTGTGAGGCAAACCCCATCAAGAAGGGGCAACTTTCCGGCCATTTTACCACCCATAGTGTACCCTTTCTAGCCACCCGGAATAATTTTCTTTTTAATTGCCTGCTTCAGCTGCAACAAGATTCTCTGTGTTTGGGGAGCGAAAAATTGTCTGGGGGGGGGGGTGTATGGAGAGAAGAATAAAAAGTTCGCTTACCACAATTACGCATCTACCAGTTAAGTTGCAGTAGCTGATCACGGGCATAAAACATTGGGCCTAGTGAACATTGACCTGAGCAAACATCGGAACACAAAAATATCAGTTCTGGGCTACATCAGTTCTGGGGAATATCGTAAAGCATCGGATCTTTTATATTCCGCCGTCCGCCAGGAATCTATTACGCTCATTGTTAAATAAGCCATTGCCATCCGGGTGCTTAACCGTTTCACGTGACCTGTAAATCAAAAGTTATTTTTGACAATAAGGCATTCATTTTTCACCCGTTTAATGGGGTGGATTTCTGTTGTTTCTGCTGTCGTTTTTCAGATGCATTATGGGACGTTGTTGGCTCCGGTGTCGTCCAGTGACACCACAGAAAACCTTGCGACTTGCTAACAATTACTATGGCGGAAAACGGCACTCGTTACTTGAGCTCACCATAGTTGAAAGCATGCATCCAATCCAATCCAATATTCTTTTTGGTGCAAATGTTACTAAACAATGTTTTAAGAGTTGTAGGTGCATTGAGTGGATGCTGTAATTTTATCAAATCTTTTGAGTGAAAGATCTTCTTGGCTCGTGCCATCCTGTCAACGCTCAAGTTAAATCTCACCACCTAAAACACCAAACGTGCTTTCCATAGACCCAAGATACTGGCGAAAACGCAAGATTATGCGTGACTCTGCGAGATATCAGCATGCATTACAAGCGAAGAATATGATCACACTAGCTATATTTGCTAAATTCTTGTGTCTATGGAATGTACGCATCCCACATTTATACATGTGTCCAAGTTTTTAGTTATGTCAAGGTCCAACAACTTGCATTTGAAAAGCGAGTAAGTTTTGCCGTAGGTAAACTTTAGAACTGAAATGAAAGCTGAATCTGAGATGATAACACAGTAAAGAAATTTTAAATCCAATTTGACAGGATAAATCAAAACATTTCTTGGTTTTGAGGTGAAACTATGGGATACTCTAGTTAGTTAGTGCTGCTTGCCTTCACTGTATAGTTGACTTAATTATTTCCTTCTACTGTTTATTTTTTTAGTGGATTCACCGTTCATAAATTGATGTCATCCACAATTGCTAGACCTTTATGTTGTGTTTTGTTACAGGTGGATGAGTGTGGGAAAGACGCGCACTTCGACTCAGCAAGAGGGACTTGTAGACCCTGCAAGGACCTATGTGAAAGTCCACTTCGAAAACGAATCGTCATCTGCAAATCAGAGCCAAAGTGTAAACGTAGGTTATGGAGTTCCTTGCAATCGAGTGCTGTGTGTTTGCACTGTCCTTCATGAATACAGTTTCATAAAATGATGTACTAGTAAATGCCAAGTTGAATCTCTCACTGAACCACAAATCGAACCTCGACCAGACAGGTATGTCCAGCGAATTTTCACTGCAGCACAAGTAGATCATAACCCTAGCTCTAAGTCAGTCTTAACTGATTGCTCAGACAGATTATTCACTGACAAGTGTCTGATAATTCAGTCACGACTGATTTTAAGCTCCCTCATATGCTTTGCACATATATGGTCGTCCGGTGTCTGCTCAGAGTAATACAGCTTATAATGTACGTGTCACAAACCTGTTGTAAGTGCACTGCCGCAGTGAAACTTATTTATTTATAAATACCTTGTAAGACAGCCAGTGATTGTGATTGTTGCAATGAAAAAAATGTTAGTTGCCAGGGTTTTGTTGTGCAAAATATGGCGCCCAAACTCTTCTTTATTTAAATTAAGTAAGCGCTTACCCTATGTTTTTCTTTCAGCCTTCTTTTCACTTATTGTTTGACCCCACCACCAGTCGGTCAGATATCAGACCTGTGTAGCGTATGCAAAAAATGCTGATTCATGAGAAAATTTGGCTTGCAGTGTGCAAGACCAGTCAAAATACGCAAATTCGAAGCAAATTATTTACAGAGTTATTATTCACTTAGGTATAAGCTACAATAGTAATGGAAGATTTTTGAATTAGAAATAAAAAATACATATTCTCTGAGCTTCGTAGTTGGAAACTTGCATACCGTATTCACCGTAATAACCGCCTAAGCACCCCCCACGCGTTTTCAGACTTTGCTAAAATAAGCGCCCAGTCCATGAATGTGTACGTGCGAAAAATGCCTTATCTACAGTCCTAAAATTCTACAGTAACATCTTCAATTTATCAATAATATCCGACAGTCCTGAAAAAAATCATTGTGCGCAGAACTTATAGACCACGAGCCTCGCCGCCATGTCGGTATTTAGCCGTGACTATACACTTCAAACTTCCACCATGCCTCAAAACGAACACAAAAGTTCTGCTGATCTCGCGAGGACCAATGGTCTGGCCTATCAGAACAGAATTAAGTTGTGTTCTTGTCTACGGGATTGCTCTGTAGATATTTCCCGCTTTCAACAGGAATCCAAATTTCTTTGAAGGCCTACACATGAAAACCGCGAATCGAAGACTAATAAAAAGTTTGGCCAGTATTAAAAGCACGTGGCCAGGAAGCGCGCACTACATACATGAACCTGTCATCAAAGACCATTAGTCGGAAACTATCCATTCATGAAACGGGTAGCATAGCATCGGCAAGAAATGAATATTGGCACTAATTTCCGACAGTTTCTAATACTATAAAAAATGTTTGCGTTATTTTTAAGATGAATTGTTTGATTAACAATTGGTGTTTTTAAACCAAATATTCGATAAAATGACCACTGACAGTAAATGCTTACACACCCTTACACCAAAAAATAACTGTCAGATAGTCACGTACGCATCCAGCCACACGCGACTAATATGGCCTTACCGGCACAAATGTCGAACGTTTTTAGCACGAGACCGGCAAGTGCTGAATGAAACATGCTCTGGTTTAGGCCTACTGCTTGTGCAAATTTCTTTAGATACAATGCACATCTTGCTCGTTAGATTGCGCGGCTCTGGCCAAAAGACAGTAGGCCTATCTGCTCTGGCAAATGAACTCTGTTGATCGACACGCGCGCGCTTGCTTACTCAAAATGCAGACAACTTCAAAACAAACGTAACGTGACTACAACATGTGTGTTCGTCCAGACATTTTTCTCATGTTGCCGATTATACATGTAGATGGCACAATGTAGCACAGATTTTTACTTAAACCTGCCATGACTCCGACTCTACGGGAACTTAAAAATCTTAGGGACGCTACTTGGAAAACTTATGGAGGATTTCAGGTAATTTGCTTGAGTCGAACTGTATTTTTATTCAAGCATTCAAGTCGCCATATCGACATTTGCGAGACAGGCACTCGGCGAGTTTTTGCCCTGGGATTTCAGCACAATTTTCTGTAAAATGATCGTAATTTAGCAGCAAAGTTTGATAGCAATGCACCATGGTTTTGTAGAAAGTCTTTCATAGATTACAGATATGTGACAGAGCGTAAATATGATGAAACTTAGCTTCTGATTTCACCCGTTTCGGAGACCGGGTTTCAACGGCCTTGGGTTATGATAAGGGCCCCCCCCTGAAACGAACTTTTCTAAGCATCCTGGGTGGTTATTACGGCGAATACGGTAGATTCATTCTCATTATAGCAAGATAATCGACGAATTGCAAGGATTCTTCTATTTTTATTCTTCATGCCTCTGGCCTAAACTATAAGCAGCGACCTCTGCAGTCGGTGAATTGTTTATTTCATTTAATTGAGTTGTATCTGACTAAATACTGACTGTTCTTAAAATGGCAAATCGCAAGATGCTGCATATTCCGTGGTGGGAAAAAAATAGCGTCGGAAAGAACGCAACATCTGTTTTAACCACATTATTCATAAGAATGGCATAGTCTTTAGGAAGGGACTGCCGAATTTAAATTGCAAAGTTCTGTAGCGTGTTGTTGTCTTGCCCATATGGTGACTGCATTGACAACAGTCAGGGTTTATTGACAGGCAGTATGGGGATATTTGTTTATCAGTTTATAACCACATGCAATTAACTGTTATTCCAATTGGTAATCAAATCACTCCGTACATGTGTCACTGTTTCAAAGTTAAGTAACTAGGAAAAGTACAACCTAATAGGCTAACATGCTGAAAAGTTTAAATTTTCGATGTTGGGTCACTACACTATGGTCTTCAGATTTACTCAAACATCTGTAAATCTGGTGTCTAAAGTAATCGAATGCAGTTTTGGTGGTACACAGGTCTGAAATATCACAACTGGTTACAATTCCCAGCACAAACCTGCCAGATAATTCACCTGTGCTATATGATATGTCACCAGCTTTAGTTTTATTGCTTGTAGTTCTAGTTTTTGCTGCAGTATACCTACCTATGTAGCCTAGAAGAAAGGTTATCTGGTTAAACTTCACAAGTCTTGCTTTCGGTGAACAGTCGAAGGAAGAAGATATCTGAAAAACTGATTGACAGATGTCAGTGAAACTTGACACAGACATATGTGGATGCACCGGACTCTTCGTTTTTGGGGTGGATTTGTCCGCTGCTGTATGGCGAGAAAATGCTTTTCAATTGTTGTTAGGGGGAAGAATGCTCCTGGATGTTATCTAGAGAATTGATTGACGGATTTCAATGAAGCTTTACTAATACATGATGAATCGTGTGCTGGCACCATTTTGTTCTCATAAAGGGGCTCTTCAAGGTGTGTTAAAGGGAAGAGTATTTCAGAATTATATCCAAGAAAGTTGATTGACAAATTTCAATAAAACTTTACTGAGAAGTATATGATGCCAATGCGTTGGCAGCATTCCATTTTCAGGACGATTCGAGTAGTGCCTCCTAGTGGTCCTTAGAAACATATCGAATTCAATGCACCATGGGCACATGTCAACTCCCCAGCGTTGGTTTTGTTTAAATTAAGTTAGCATATATCTTTTTTCTTTCAGCCTTCTGGCCACTTCTTTCGACCCCACCATCAGTCCATGAGGTATCTCAAAAGGTCACAACCTCCAGCACAATCCTGCCAGATAACTCACCTGCACAAAATGGCATGTTACCGGCTTTAGTTGCATGCCTCGTACTTTTAGTTCTTGCTGTATTAGTAGCTGCACCACTAAGATACATTCTCAAGAAGGGATGGCTGGCTAAACTTCACAAGTCTTGGTTACGGCGAACAATCGAAAGAGAGGAAGAAGGTAAAAGAATTGGGCAGGGGATTTTATGACTCAACTTCACTGAGATTCCAACTCATGGCTCAGGGTAGTGATGGTTCATTTATGTAATAGACACAGGCCAGGCCCCATAACCTTAAGGGCCTTTTGGAATACGGAATTTGATTGGTGGACAAGTATTATTTTGCGATCACCAAAATTTTAGGCCCAATGTGAAAGGTGATTTAGATAAGTTCTTATGAAGACTTCACTTAAGTTAGAATGGTCTTAAAGATCCAATTAGCGTGTCGAATAAAATTATTATGATTACATAACCACAGTGTGAAAGGTTTAGACCTGATTATTTTCTCGACCATACTAAATTTTTTCATCCAACCAGCCATTGCCTGCCTGTTAGTTTGGTTTATTTGTGTCTCTGACCATTACAGTTGTAAAGGAAACAATTTTTTTCTTTTCACTACCTGGTGATTTACAAACTTCACAGCTGACGATTCTAAAATTTTTAGGAAACTGACTTTTAAATTAAAGTAATTTCAAGCTTGAAGTTGAAATCTTGAGTGGGCTAGAACTCAATTTTGTGGCTTAAAATTGAGGGTCATCAAGTGCAGAGTAGGATTCAGCACTTATCTTTGTGAGCCATTATGCACTTAAGCACAAAATGTCTCTTGGGTTAAGACAGCGGTAAAATGAAAGATATTGAGTTTGAGTTTGAGAAAACATGTCAGGCCAAGGGTCTGTTTAATGAATGACTCAAGACTGAAGACAGAAATTTGGTGTTATGCTCCCCCTTCACTATTGGTGGAAAAAGGTTTAGACGAGTAATCGTAAGCGCATCACATCTAGTAATAATTTACAGAAATTAATCTGTGTAGGTAGCTGCTATGTTTACCGTATATTCTCAGAGACTTTGCACTTTTAGTAAAATGGGATTTAATTATTTTTCTAAACTGGTTGTGTGGAGCCTATGACCAAATTTCTGACTTGAGTTTTAAGTCACTTTTCATGAAACAGACCCCTGAAGCCTGTTGCCACAGCATTGTAGCTTATCCGTGATAATGCACTATCTGGCATAATGCACTGGTCTCAAGTGAGGGAGTTACAAGTAGTGCTCACTTGGTTGCTGACTGTTGTTGCTTATTGGGCTTAACTTAGGCTGATGCTGGTCATGGGCCCCAGTGCCCAATTGCATGAAACAGTCCCAAATAGGGACTCAACTAAGTTCCCAAAATCTTTTTCTTATTTGTTTTGTTCTTTACTAGGCACAGAAGTAATATTTTTTCTACAACTATATCTTTATTGTGAGCTCTTCTTTGAGTAATGACATTTTCTAATATTATAACAAAAAATGAGCCCTTAATTCGATCAAAACAGTTAGGGACTTAGTCCTTAAATTGGGCGCATTGCATGAAAAGATCGCTACTTACTTTCAATTATATTAAGAATTAATTTAGATTTCAGTCTCGATTTGTATCAAAGCTAAGAATTGGCATAATGATGATGCTCAAACAGCATAAGATAGGACAATCAGTGTTTTCACAAGCCTGCAAATATGCAGTAGATTTAAGAACTTTAGTTGAGTCCCTGTTTGGGACTGTTTCATGCAACCGGGCACAGGACACACACAAGTTTAGTGTCTAGCATGGCAATAATTTTCTCTTACTTCGTGGAAAGAATTGACCTTTCACTTCTTTTCTGTCTTGTAAAGTTGAATTGTGCCCTGTTGAAGTAAATCATTTTTTGATTTTTACTTTCTAGTACCTGAAATTGCTCAACCACTTCATGCTCAGGACGAATTTGCTGCTGCAAGACACAATGAATCCCTTCCACTTGTTGATGTCAAGCACCCAGTTCAAGCGGTAAGTACAATGAACACTCCTTTTGTGAACCACTGTTTAGATGTAGTGTAAACGTTATTGCGGACTTCATTGTCAATTCTTTATTTAGTCAATATTGATACAACTACAGATTGTAATTCAGTAAAAGTAGATATTTTCTGTTTGTAGAATTCTTATAGAATTAGGCTTTTTACTAATCTGTCATTAATTAGGTCATGCCGCCATGTCTTTTTTGTAAAATCTAGCAAAAACAAGTTACATTGATATCAAAACAATGGTATGAATAACACGACCAAATTTCACTTCATACAAATGTTCAAGATGAAATCTCAAATAGGCTGGTACAGTTTTCTAAATTATCATTTCATTTTAGTTTTATACAACTTTTGATTTTTTCATGAACCTGGTAGAACTTCTATCTTTGTTAGCTCCCCCAACACAGTTTTGTATTCCTGAAAATTTCTAAGATGTGATGCTCTCAAGTTTGCCAAATTTGGACATTTACCCAGCATCATTTTTCAATCAGTTGTTTTTTTGCAGGAAGCAGAGCACCCAAAAGTGTCAACTGGCATCACCATGGTGACCAGCAGAACCGTTGGCATGGCACCAGCAGTAGATCACGTGGAGGACACACAGGTTAAAGTTGTTTATTGAGCGGAAGACTCAAGAGTTAGTGTGTGCCTAGGACATCAATATTGTCAGTTGTTTTAAATCTTTTTTTCTGGACAGTCTAGATTGTTTTTGGATAACTGAGCATAAAGGTTCTGAGGTTCAGGTTCTACAAGTTGGCTTGTCACAGCATATCATTTTATGTGAGGAGCGTGGCCTCTAGGAATAACTGTCAGTCCTTTGCAAAATCATGAATCTCTTCTCATCTGAGTTATAAACAAGTTGAGACCAGTGTTGTACAGGTAAGTGGACTAAATCAAATGTTCACTTTCTGTTTATAGCCATATTACTATGTACATATTATGTCAACATGTCTCTTAGTTGTATTATTATTACTGAGGTTCTTTCTAAGTACATTGTGTTTGTATAACATAATTATACATCTATTAGGAAATTAGAATATTTAACCTTTTAGAGAGTTGGCTAGGTAAAACCACACCCGTTCTTAGAGTGAGCCAACAACGTCTGATACCCGTCTGTGGAGTTCCGTTGCAAGAATAGATTGTAGAGTTCAGAACCCATGAAGTTATCCTTTTCCTGTGGCATTTGATTTGAAAAGCACTGTTTTGTATAGATTTGTGTATGAGAAACCTACCCACCTTAGAAACATGTCCCATTATATTATGCCTTCTATGTTAGTACCCGGCTGGACCCAAGAGCACAGAAGATGAACTGCAGATGAAGTTAACCACTGTGGTACATTAACGGTACTATCATAAGCATAAAGATGAAAAAGTTGAGGTGCAAAAGAGGCTTACTGCTGAGTTAAGGATGCATTATAAGCCAACTGTTGAGGCTAGTAAAACAGAAGTACAAATGTAAACTATGTGTGTTGATGTACAGTGTTGTTACAAGTGGGGTACAAATTTACACAGTAGAAGTTAGTAACTGTTGTGATCCAGTATGGGCACAATTCAGGTACTACCTGATACAGGAGAGACTCAGGGCTTGGAATTTTCCGCGGAAACGCGGATTTACACTTTTTTCAAATGTTCTTTCTTATTTTATTATATTTCCGCGTAAAAAAATCTGATTACATATAAAATTTCCGCGGCAAATTTCTGTCTTACCGCCGTGTTGCCGACGACTTTCACCTCGAAAAGCGGAAGTTGCTCTTTATGTTTCGGAGGAACGTAAATTGTCAACATTGCCGGGGTATCTGGGAAAAGCGTGGTGGATTTCCTCAATGGCGGCTCACATGATTGTTTCGGGCCGTAAAAATTTCCGCGTTTTTCGCCATTTGTCATTCCAAGCCTTGGAGACTAATAGTTGAGATACATTTTGGATACTGTCATGTACACATTTATACAGTAGATGCTAAATGTTGTGATACAGTATTGATGCAACTGAGGTATGGATTTATATGAAGGAGTCAAGCTGTCTTGGTACATTATTGATAGGATTGAGATACAAAATATTTAAATTAGAGGATAAATGTTGAGGTATGATATTGATAAAATTGAATTACAGATTTATGTGGAGGCTAGTTGTTGGAGGTACAACAATGGTACAAGTCAGGTACAAAACACCTACCTCCGAGTTTTAACTGCTCAAGTACAGTTTAGGAACCATTGAGGTACAAAACAGATATCTTTGAGTCTTAACTGTTAAAGAACAGTATAGATACTATTAAAGTACAAAACAGATACTTCTTAGTTAACTTTTAAAGTACAGTATAGATACTTTTAAAGTAAAAAACAGACACCTCTGAGTCTTAACTGTTAAAGTACAGTATAGGTACAATTGAGGTTCCTTTGAGTCATAACTGTTAAGTGCAGTATAGGTTACTGAGGTACAAAACAGACACCTCTGAGTCTTAACTGTTTAAGTGCAGTATAGGTTATTGAGGTACAAAACAGATACTTCTGAGTCTTAAATGTTAAAGTACAGTATAGGTCTGGTTGAGGTATTGATACTGATTTTTGTGGTAAACTTGCCACATCATGATAGTCCACATCCAGATACTCCACTGATACTGACGATTTTACCTGCAAATCAGGGTTTTAGCCATTATTCACGTGTTAGTGTTGTGGCGATCGAGCTTTTGGGTGTCTTCTTCAGTATTGTCCGTCTTATATCTGAAATCGCGTTTTGTAAACACACTGATTTCTAACTGTTCACGCGCCTTTCAGGTGTCGGTTCTTGTTTCGATTGTGGCCGATGATTTTTCATCCTGGCGCCAAGTTTTCGTGTCATATTGTGTGAACCTTCCTATAGTTTCGAAAAGACGTGACAATTTCGTGGCTATTCGTCTTTCACCAAATATTGCGTTTGGTGAGGAAAAGATGAGCCGGGGGTACCCAAAAGAGAGTTTTCTGCGTCAAAAGCTCCGTCGAAAGGTTATAGTCGTTGTATTTCGTACTTGGCATTGTACTTGTTTCGAAATACTAACGGTCAGGACTGACAATGAGCCAGTCATTTGACACTGTAATCTGGGAGGCATAATGGTGGATACCAGGGCTGAGTTGCATAAAGCTTCAAAAGTTATCCGCTGGATAAGTTCGATTGTTGCATGACGTCAGGTGCATTGTTCAACAATAACAACGTGACGCGTGATAATGCGACGTCATTGTTGCTATACGGCGTATAACTTTTATGCAACTGGGCCCAGGTGTTATTTACTTGATCAGTTTTTGTGTACATGGCAGACTTATACAGATGTAAGATTTTGTTGTTTTTAAAGGTTCTCATTACGTTTTCAGAATAGTTTGATGCATCATTCACTCTATTCATTCCGGCTGTAAATGCGTACCAGTCTACTTGTGATCTATTTTTGTCGGCAGTTGAGCTGGTTTCTGGCTGCCCATTTCTTAGGGCTTTCAAAGGTCCGTTCCAATGATAAGTTATTATAGGTATACTTGTTGAAAACATTATACCTTTTTATTTATATATATTTATATATTTATATATTTTAATAAACAGAGTGCGACCACCTTACTTGTTTCATTTGATCTTCACTATACAGGTCTTGACTTATAAAATTGTCGTGGTGTCAGCAGTCGGGTTTGTTCAACAGATTGTTTGAGACTGGCAGTGTTGATATTACTGTCGCCAGCCAACACATTTCCCAAACGTGGATAATCACGTTTAGGAATTATTCTGTAAAAGTGCTTGGCATACTGTTCATAATAAAACCAGATGTGTGTACACCCAGCGTGGAATTTTCTGGAGCAACCCCTATCCGACTCCACTTTCTTCCGAGGGTCTAGTTGCAGACGTTGTCAGACAGAAAAGTCCACACTTCAGGAACATGTATGGATGGTTAAAGGCGCGGGTCTGGGGAGTTGCACCGCGGATACGTGTGCTGCCTCCAAGGGTTTAGACGATCGTATTTGCCCCCGGGAAGTACGCGTGGCCATGGAATTACTCCAGACCCTGCTATTATCACGCGCCACGTTGTTATTGTTGAACAATGCACCTGACGTCATCCAACAACCAAACTTATCTAGCGGATAACTGAAGTTTTATGCAAGTGACCCAGCCCTGGAGATTCGAGAAAGGTAAGAACTCACAAGACTTCCGAAGTGCGTGAGATATCATCATGTATTGCAAGTAAAGCTCGAGGCTTTTGGGAGTTGAACAAAGTCAATTACAAACTTGACAAAGAGGAGGCCCTTCTTCCCCTACAACATGATGACGGGAAAATCATCAACACTGACGACCCAGAACACACATAGCTCTCACATCCCAGTCCACTCCAACTTGGCTAGATGTAATATGTAACTTAATTGGGGGATTTGTTATCGGCTTAGAACTATGGGTGCCACTGCCAACCTCTTCTCTGCCATTAAATGCACTCAGGGGTGCAAACCTCTGTCAGGCGTTGAGTTGTTTTGAATACTAACTTCTCGTTAAACAGCACACGCATGCACACACACACGCACGGGTTTTGCAAGCTGTTGCTTCTCAGCTCGAATAGATTCTCCCACAATCAAACTTTTTTCGAACAGCCGGGAGACATGACGTCATATCTCCTGGCGTGAGCGAACCAGTTCTCAACTTGGGCAACTGAACGAAGGACTGCTCAAAGGAAAAGTTTGATTACGGGAGCATTTGTTGTAGTTGGAAGGAAATTAAGACATCAAGTGGCTTTTAATGTGTCCCCTCTACGCGCAGACAGGTACTTATAGCAACATGATTGTTGGTTTAATCAACGTGAGGCATAATTTCCGAAAAGGTTCCGGCGCATGGAACGCGTAGTGGGATGGCCACCATCTCTGCTGGGGCCAGTTGAGATGGAACTGTCTAGACTCTGTCAAGTGACTCTATTTAAACAGAATATGTCTTATTATAAAATATAATTTTGTGTGAACCAGCTGTGAGAAAGTATATAGTATAACTTTAAAGGATGTTCACAAACAAGAAGCCCACCAAAATGTAAAATTCTGCGATAATTGCAATTAAGTGTAGAGCGATGGGAAGGCCGCAGAAAAATTGAATGGTGGTAACTTTACGCCAGTGCTCTACACACACAAGTAGTGGTGTATAACACTGGAACTGGAGTGCGCTGCTATGGAGGGGAGGGAGGGGGGGGGGGGCTATAGGCCTAGTCCCCAGTCGCAATCTGGTCAAGGCCATGCACAGGTCGTTGCGTGTGAATGTAAAGACTGAGTACTTGTGCATGATGAGTTTTTTTGTGGAGAAATCACTGGTTTTCTGCAACTGTTCCACAATTCAATGCGAAACATGCTTTCCGAATTGCAGGTATGCGACACATGTATCTTAGGAGGTGCTAAAACACTGTTCTGTTTTACTAATGAGGATAGCCTGAGCAAACGCATTCAGTCCAAGCATAGAAAGCAAAGATGTATGTATTGTTATAAAGACGGAGTGAATTTTATTTTAAAAAATCTCCAAAAATTCCGCAACCATCTTAAAGAGCATTCCATCACAGCTTCTACATTTGGAAAACATGAAGATGCTTGTTTGTCTCGTATGTCTCACTTTCCAATTAAAAAACTGCAAGATTTCTTGAATTCCAAGAAACCTGGTTTGGCAAATATTGCAAAGCATAAACTTTACTCTATTTAATGAATATGGTGATGTTTTAAACTTCAAAGGACTTGGAATAAGAATTCAGGGTTTATTACTAAACACTGACAAAATGCTGTTTAATGTTAACTTATGTACAGGTATTTCACTAATTTTAAAGCTTGATTTTCAATTGATTACAGTACTTCTTTTATTTCAGATGGATAAGTTGTATTTTGTGCCACCCAATGGTCTTATTTACTATTTCCACATCACTTTAGATGTCAGTTTATTTCCAAAGTGCTCAAAAGATTGGAAAGTGTTGACAACAACATAATTGATGTCGTTTTTGGCATATTCTGCATTAAGTAGTAGTCAATACTTGATAAAAATTAACATCCCTGCTCAGTACTCAGTGTTGCTGTTGTTTTGGCATATGACATTATTTGTAATTATATTATAGGATAAAAATACTTATGTTCTGTTCTGAGGGGAAGCGTTGTTCATTTGGAAGATGGTTGGTTGTCTTGAGCAATCACTGCGGAATGCATTACTCAAAGCCCTCTTTTGCAACATACACCAAACAAGGAAAAGAATGTTGTTCAATAAAAAAAACAAGTTTCACTTTATTTGAGATGTCAATCAAATGGGCTTTCAACTATTATCTCCACCTATTTAATAACAAGTTACCAATTGACTTGCCATTCCTTTAGTTTTGTGCACTTAGTTATTTTTATTGCAAAACTATTTTTTCTGAAATTGTACTGTCTGTAGTGGGCATCATTGTCTTTCTAAATTAGTAAGTCTAATATTTGTAAAATATGTATGTCAAAATTTGCAACAGGTTGAAAAATGAAGAGTTGTACATGGATAATATAGGATTAACAGTCGGATATGGAGCATTTTGAGAACTATTTTCTTCACTGAATAATAAGCATCAAACTGGTTCTCAAAAGTTAGGTTATGCCATATCCAACTATAGTCCGCTACTCTGTGCACATGAGACTTTTATTTCAAATTATTCAATGGCCGTTTTTATTCCTCCTCAGTTTTTTGAGACTTTATTTATTCTGCAGGTACCTCCTTTGAACGATAAGCCTTATCAATGCTAATATGGTATGTCTATAAATACAGATCCTTAAAGATGACACTTATTTGTCATGAAACAATGTAAAATAAAATGAATCAACAGCAAACTACAAATTCTATGTTGTTTCTCTTATAGTAAATACAATACTTATGTTACAAAAAGTTTTATGGGGTTCAGAATGTTGAAATTAGCCAAAATTCTATTTTTGATTTTAGTCTTCATCATTGCACACACCATTTAGCTGTAAGAAAATGAAATTGGAATAAGACCATATTTTACGCTTATAAAACCTTCTTGTAACAAGGTTGTTACCATGATAGGATTACATTTCCATTGCCAACAAGGACTGCCTCTTGACTAAAGAAACACCTTCAGAATTCATTGGGATTAGTACGGCCAGTTCCTTACATTTGCAAATTAGTTTATGTTCGTACCGCATATCATTGGGGCATTAGATGAACATGGTGTTTTCAAATGCAAGGCTTGACAACCGCGCAACGTCAAATAGACAAAACATCAGCTTAAAAGTTGTGACCAACTGTGCATGACTGATTATGTAAAGTGTGCATTTTACAAGCCATTCACTTATCTTAGAGGCAATATAAGGCAATATGCGAGGTATTTCATAAGCATAAATGCCATTCAGTTGGACTATTTGTGCTTACACCTTTACAAATTATCGAATACAGCTGCAGTGCAGCAGGTTCGGAACACAAAAATAAAGTGCTCGCTGATAATATCGACTGTTCAAATCTTGCGGCAGTACGTCTTTAATGCAGCCACTCAAACACGCTGTTCATTGGGGCCCTGGAAGCTTTATTTAAATTACTCTCACTTGACCAGTGCCTCATTTCGTGCGACTTGCAGTGGCGGATCTACGTTTTCAGTAAGGGGGGGGGTTAGGATTCCCGCAAAAGTCGAATTCGAGACGCGGAGTTTTTTTTTAGATAATTAAAAACCCTACTCGATTTTGTCACATGAACTTGACTCATAAGTTTCGTGAAACCACATTTGTGCACATCTGGGTATGAGTCACACCACCAGCACAAATGTCTGTTGGAACATCTGCTTACACACACCTTTTAAGCATACAAAAAAGTGTGGTGTGTATACAGGGGTTTAGACAACTACCAAATATTCAAGAGCATAAGGAGCACGGACGGGACGTAAAAACTTGAATATCAGATGATCGCGACAGCCTCGAGCTGTTTAAGAACGAAGACCTGAACTGTGTTTTGTCTCATTACGAGAAAAACTGGCGAACGATGGTGCTCTCGGCTCATAGTGTATTATTAAAAGCGACAATAAATAATTAAGTATCACTTTGTTAAGCTGAATCACGTTGACAACAATTGGAAAACGTCAAATGTATCAGGAAACAAATCATCTGGAAACAGTTTCAGGAAACCAAAACATTCTGTACACTGTGGTGAAAAGGTATACAGGACCAGTTCGCGGAGGGGCCAGGTGTACACTGAGAGTACAGGAAAAGGCTGGCCTGGTCCGTCACGAGACCAAAACTACACCTGTGCTTATTGTCCCTATAAAAATAGTCGATCGCGCGGAACCAAACAGTACTGACAGATAATAGTTTTACAAAGCACACTTTGGTAAAAAACATCACAAGACTAGTTCGCCGAGGGACCAGAAGTACACTGAAACTCAATTTCTACACAAATCAAGCTGACCTGGTCCGTCGCGAGACCTAAAGTGTACTTTGCAAAAAAATGTGAATTGAAAACTTCTCTCTAGACACTTTTTAATCCCCAGTTGTTGCTCATACGTGTATTTTACACATCTGGTGGTCAACTGGTGCTAGAGGTTGTATAGGAAGGATTTTCGCACCGTTCTCATGTAGTACTCACTGGAAGAAACAAGTATAGAGTACATATTTAACTACGCACTACGTGAAATAGATTTTGGATATGAATCAGATAGACTCAAGTGGAAGTACAAACCAGAATCAATTTCTGTGCGCTCTTAGACCCTTTGCTGTACTGGGTAAATTTGGCATGTCCAAAAATAATTTCTATTTCGTTTTCATTGTACACAAGCATAAAGAACCGATATTATATACAAACTGTGTAGAATTATAACTTATTACCTGGGTGTTTCTCCAGGAACGTTGGTCCTATCTTTCTGTTTTCTAGACTGCCGAGGAATCTGTATATCGGATCCAATGGTTTGCTCGTCTTGGAACCATTCTACCCAGACATCTTCGATGTTTGTTCCCAACACTTGCACTTCGTCATCTGCTGTGTCAATGAGCTTGTACGCCTCTACAATGTCAGCATCTCGTTTCGCAGTTCAGTTGGCACTAAGCCCCCTGAGGTTACCAAGTCCATTCAAAAGACTTACAGCATGCGCAACTAAATTTGATCCGTTCATCATGGACTACTTCAAACCTTGACGATGTATCCCAGGACCTATTTGCATCTCTTGCAATTTTCGAAATAAACGTCCCAATGTCTGAACGTTTGAAACCCGAAGTACTAACATCAAATAAATGCCCATGGGCATGGGCGTTTCGTCGGGTGAGCCTTTCTGCGGAAATCAGTATGAGAAAACGGCAGTGGTGCTTATTGCAGGTAGAAAGACGGTAGTCTACGGGTGTTGAGGTCGGCACTAGGGCTCCTTAGGAGGCCTATTGAACATCGCACAAGTCCCGCAAGACTTTGTTGTGAAAGTACAGCCTCCACTAAGTTTCTGGTACTGTACACTGTTCGCGAATGCGGTCACTTTGTCAATGTGAGTGCCCCCTTGGTCATTCATAGACATAACATGATAGAGTGAATCTCCACGGCGCCCGCCACAATAGCAATTCTTCGGAAAACGTTTTTTTCCAAAAATATTACGTGTGCATGTACACTGTATGATATTGCGCGAGACAACTTTACTACCAGTCAAATTCGAGTGGAATGTAAAGTAGAATGACACGGCATGACAGATGGAGATAAAAACGTACTTTGCATGTCAATTCGACTGAATATCAGGGTTGCGGCACCACAGTATTTCCCCTAATCAAATCAAAACATATTTTAGAGTAAAGAAGCTAAGTACCTAAAGAAATCAGCTGCTCTTTCAGCGGTGGCCGGATCTACTGTCTAAAATGCTTCGCTACTCATTCAGAAGTGCCGACGGAAGCGCGCGCACAATTGATCTCCGCGCGTTTTGCCGATGAGCAACGAAGACTAGAAATGCGTTGATTTTCATAACAGCAATTCACAATGCAAAAAATTATTACCTCAATTTTTGGTTTAATTGAGATTTACATGACAGGCTGGCGGTGGCGTTTTTCTTTGCTGGAGACGTTTTTTTATTTTTTCATTTTTGGGTCCTGGCCCAAGGGGGGGGGTTTAAACACTGAACCTCCCTCCCGTAGATCCGCCAGTGACTTGAAAACAAAAACAAACAAAGCCCTCCGTCGCAGGTGTTTACTTTCTGTATAAAATATTCCTCCACTTGTGAAGAGGCAGGAAATTCCGTTAACGCGCATGTCATCTAAGACATCTGGCGTGCGTTCAGTAGACGGTAGGACCTACGCTAGGACCTACGCTAGGACCTAGCTAAAACCTAGTCAAAGTCACGTGTTCTCATTTAAAATGAACGGCAATATCTCACGTACTCTCACGAAGTCTTGCTTTTTAGCGAGGTCCTAGCGTTACTGAACGGGAGGCTGGTCGCTTGGTGTCGCAAGAGTAAAACGTTATTTAGCTGGGTCGCGTTTGTGACGGTGCCGCGGCTTCGTCTTGCAAGTACGTTATGTGAGTACCCTCTGGCTCTGGAAATGCTTATACTCTGAAATAGTTCGGACTTGCCTCGACCTACAGCTACAAAATATATCTGTGATCAGCTGCTCTTAAGGCAAGCCACAGCCACAGCAAGATTTTTTCCCGCCAGACTTGCATTATCATAATGGCATAATGATTATGCCATTATGGAATTAAAACAAATACTACACCTTGTTATAGTATTTTAACTATTTGTTTTAATTTCATATATATATATATATATATATATATATATTTATTTATTTTATAACTTATGTATTTATTTGTCGGTATACTAGCCTGTGGCTAATGTTTTCTCGTCTGTCGACTTGACCTGACTTCTAAATTTCATAACTTCAGATTCTGAAGAGTTTTATCAAAAGTAGGTCAGTTGTGACTCGAGGAATTCCCCTCAGCCTCGGTCCCGGAGCGGTTACAGATCTAGACGCAAGTTCTGGAACATTCGAGCGAGCGCTGCCTGAAGGCTTCTATTCTACAAGCCTTAAAAGGAAAAGCATCACACCAGAGTTTTCAAAAACATAACCCACGCAGTGAAAAATAAGTGAAATGACTGATCCTAGTTGCTTTAGCGTAGGATTAGGAACCAGTAAGGTTCCTAGCTTGAGATGTGTGGCTGTGATTGGACTAGGCATTTTGATCAGCCTAGAAATGGTCGTCTGCCAGAGGGTAAGTAAAGTAAGTAGAACCATAGACTATAGATAGGGACTGCCAACTCCCGTTAGAGCGCGTTGCGCATGTCGCGGGCCACGGGACATAAGCACTAACGATGAGAGGGCGCTGCACACGCAGGATAGAAAACTTCCGGTTTTACGTAGTCTCCTACGGAGCGGTCGTTCCCTCGTTTCAGGATTTGATAAAGTAATGAGTCGAATTGCTTGATTGTTTGGAGTTTTTAAGACTTGTAAAAATAAAATGCGTATACTGTTCTCTGTCATGTCATTTAAAACATTCACAAGATAATTCAGACATGTTATGAGTTATTAACGCCAGAAACGTCTTCAGGCTCAGCTGATTTTCCCGTGTTGCACTTACTTAGTGACTTACACAGTCGCATCAGCTGATTTTTTGTTGGAATTAGTATTGATGTTTGTTTAAATAGATTACCGCACGAATCAGCTCATAATCATAAGCACATGTATTAACCAACAAAAATGAAATTGTAACAATGTTACACAATAAATATTTGTAATTCACACAGCTTTGTTCCAGGGCCTGTAGGGACGTGACATTGTGACAAAGTCTTATCTCAACGCTGATTGGCTTTTCCCAGATGTTGCGTAATGGCGATTATCGATTAGACAGCCATTGTTTTACGGTGGCTTTAGTATTTCCACTCTCTCTCCTCCAGAAACCAAGAAAACGGGGAACCACATTATTGATGACGTAGACCGTAAATTCTTCTGGGCATACGTCATTTTCTTTGTTGAATTTTCATTCTTGTCAAAGCATGTCACTGGTGAGAAGTTGGGGGAATTTTTCGCTCCTGTTTGACTGCTTGTATTTTGAAAGGTAAGTTATTTTTTCTTATGAAATGTGTTCTTTATTCTTCTTTTATATCTTTTGCAACCGCTCACCAAATTTCAATTCAATCAAATCACCGT
>NMRA01000180.1:306373-321036 GCA_002633005.1 Phoronis australis | reverse complement strand
GAGAACTACACCCCCCCTAAAATTCCCCCAGATTCCATTTGGCAGATCGGGAGTGCCAATGTCTGAATGACAAAATCCTAGCTAATACTCTTCTCTGGTTCCCCTAACACAAAATCCTGGATCTGCCCCTGGATATACATATCATTAAAATCGGTTCAGTAACGGATATTTAGCAAAATCTGCAAATTTATCCTCTTCTCACGTGCTGCAGTAGTTCGATTTTTAAAAATATTCATGAATGCCCCCATTTGTTGAAACGGATATCAATATAAAGAAGAAAGTTTAAATATTTCAGTGGCATACTTTTCATTTTCCACCATTTTTCATGCTAATATATATGAGCTTCTGAAAATCATGAAAATGGCAAAATTTCGCTCTTGCTGAATTTTGGATATGTTGGTAAACCATGGCTTATGTATTGTAGACGTAGTGACGAATGAGAAACTACATTTAGGTCGAGACTACATTTAGGTCGAGCCAAAATTCATACAAAATCACAAAATTCAAACTAAACTTCATGGTAAACGACTGAGAATTCAACTAGTGAAAAGAATTATCCATTTAGCTCAACCTTTTCATTGGGCCAAATGCCTCGATTCGTGTGTTGAACTGTGTCAGCAAGCGGGCCGATCAACAACAACTTGTCAAGATAATTCCGACACGTTTTGTAGCAATAATCCGACTTGAATGGCTCGCATACGCGATTTAGTTTGCATTAAACACAACAAATTAATTTCAAACTCAAAAATTTGCTTGACGTGCCTGAAATAAAAAACCAAAGTTCACCTTCGTTACTAATGCTTAGCCATGAGACTGGAAGTTTTGAATCCTGCTCACGTACTTTTGCGTTAGGCCGCGAGACTTCACGGAGTCGCGAATCTCTTTACGAATATCTATGGTAGAACAGCATTTTAGAAAATTCGCATGTAATATACATCATGAGAAAGTTCACCACGAGACTAAGAGAATGGTGCAAAAAATTTTTAAGTTGAACATACGGTTCCAGAGACAATGTCATTTTTGTGTCAAAATTTCTGGTAAAAATTTTTTCAAATCAAATTTGCAAGTATAAAATACTACGATTCCAAAACTACTTACGGAACTTAGATAAACATGTGATACATCATTTTAAAGAACTTTTTATGATAAATGATTTGCTAAAAAATCATTTCGATTGGACGTTCTTAGGTGAAGATATTGACCTTAAAGTTGCCAAAGCCGACAAAGAAAAGTTGTTACGTACAATTTTGCCCGAATTGGCATAAAATAGGAATAACTTAAGGGGAAAAACAAATAAGGTATTATTTAAAAAAAAAATTCATCAAGAAAGTTGAAATCTGATAATTGGTTGGACAAATTATTGAATATTATTTTGTGATTTTTTGTTATGCTGTTTGCGTCTGACGTAACTTTGACAAAATCTGTTACATTAAATAAAAATTTAAACAGTCATAATTTCAAAAATGTATTGATGACACTTATGTTGAATAGAACATTTTAACAGAAGCTTCTGAAGACATATGATCAATAGACCTTAAACATAAACTTTCCACAACAGTGTAATATGAAGACCTCATCTTGAGCCATCCAGAAAAGTTCATGCTATAGAAACGACAACTGCAATGTTTATTTCCCAAAGTTGTCTTAAGTGAAATGAACAGAAAAAGGAATGTATGGAGTGTATGGAATGTAAGATGGACAGATAAATAAAGTTTTAAAGACATCTTCAAGGAAGGGCGGCCATACCCTTTCACTGACTATCGCAAGTCAGTGGAGTACCTATACACAAGATGGTGTTACTCCAGCACTTTGAGGTCCTCTTGACCCAAGTCGTCCTTCAGCCTAAAGGTGTAGGCAACCTCATGTTTGGCATAGTGGATATCGAACAATGATGGATATCGAGGGACCTGAAAGAATACTATGATTCATAAATGATTTGTTGCTATGACATATACCGGTAGGCATTATTTGAACAGTGTTATGTGAAAATGTTACCACTACTTGGAAGTCGTGAAAAGAAAAAAGAAATAGCTAGGTAGGTTACATCAGTTTTCGAAAAATTTATTTATTTATTTGTTTATTTATTATTGTGATATTTAAAATGAGGGTGGCCTCTTCAGTGATAGCACTCTTCAGATGCTGCAATTTTGTTAATAAGCACTACCGCGGCTTGTTACATACTAACCTGATAAATTACAAAGCCATGATATCCACGAACCTGGTCATCACATTCAGCAAACTTGTGATGAATATTCTTGCCAACCAGGAAGTTGGATGTTGTTGGCTGAGAAAGAAATGTGACACTTGATATTGGTAGTAAACTGATAAATAAGAGTGAAATTATAAGAACGGAAATAATGAAGAAAATAATGACTGGTTTCAGTGGTTTGGTCCACAGCAGCTTCCAACAAAGGTTGCCTGGAAGATAGTAGGTCAGAGTGAGATATATGAACAAGCTAGGCGAACCTCAATTGTTTTGTTAACTACTTGGTCAGAAAAAAAGTTTATCGATAACATATAGGCATAGGTTTTCATGGACGTGGAACACACAGTTTTGATTGATGACACATGATTGGAGTAGAACTGTTCAGTTGCAATATTTTTTTTTACTCTAAAATTAAAATGTTTTCATTTTCTATCTTGACATGTGCTAGCTAAACTGTCTTGGCCTAAGGAAAAGTAGTGGGTGTGGCCCTGTCTGGCAACAAGCCAACCCAGGTCTCAGTCGCCTGACCATGTGAAACAAACACAGGAAAGAAAACACATTAAACATGGGAATCTTTGTTCTCACGACGAGAAATTGTTTTTTAGCTCTCTTTTACATTGAGTTTTTATCTGGAAAAGTTGAAGTGCTTCAGTGTATGATCTAAACATTCAACGCGATTTGCAGGAGAACCCCTAGTGGCAGTTGGTATTAATGAAGTTGTAGTAGGTATCATCCCCATGTGATCTATAAGTGGGTACAAACTGTTCTGAAAAGTTCCTGATGTAAGGAATGGCTGCAGAGGTAAACTTTCCCCCTGTTGTGCTGATCTTGCTGCGGACTGTTACGTAAGAGGACAGGGACCAATTCTCATAGTTGTTGACTGACAGAACACTGTATGTAGCCAATTTCGTCCTTGTGATCTTGTTCAAAGGAGACCTCTTAGCTCTGTTGACAAGAGTGCAAACCACTGAATGTTTATGCTGCTATTAGAGTCAAAGTTGAGATACAGATCGGTATGGGTGAGCTTGCGATAAACTGACATCACTTTGTAGTCTCTAGTAGTATCACTGTTCTCAAAATGATGTTGTGTTTTGTTGCAGGTGGACCCATGTAAGAAAGATGAGCACTTCGACTCAGCAACTGGGGAGTGTAGGTCCTGCAAGTCTCTGTGTAGAAGTCCTCTACAGAAGCGAATTAAGATCTGCTTATACGAACACAAATGTAAACGTAGGTTATGGAGTTCCTTGTAATTGAGTGCTGTATGTTTGCACTGTCTTTCATACAATATCCTGTTTAACAATTCCAGATGGTGTACTAGTAATTGCCTAGTTAAATATATCACCGACCCGTAAGTCGAACGTAGACCAAATAAGTACCTTTAGTAAATCTTTGTTGGTACCTGCAGGCTGCAGCACAAGTATATTATAACCCTGGCTATAAGTCAGTCTTAACTGATTGCTCTGTCATTACTGATTTTTGAATGTCAATTTTCTTACAATTCAGTCACATGTCTGATTTTTGATTGACAAGTTGCTGATAATTCAGTTATGATTTCATGCGCCCTCATATGCTTGGCACATGAACTGATGTCTGGTGTCGGCTCAGTGTAATATAACCTAAATCCCTTGGGTGCCACAAACCTATTGTAAGCGTTACTGTATTACTACAGTGAAACTTACTTATTTATCAATACCTTGTAAGACAACCAGTGATTGTACAAAAGATGGTGCCACGAACTCTTCCTGATTTAAGTAAGCGCATATGTTTTTCTTTCAGCCTTCTGGCCACTTAGTGTTTGACCCCACCACCAGTCTGTCAGATATCAGACCTGTGCACCATACTCAAAAAATGTGAAATCGGACAGAAATTTGACTTGTAGTATGCAAGACCAGGCAAAAATATGCAATTTCAAAGCAGATTATTTTCTGAGTTTTTTCTGACTACTTAGGCATAAGCTATAATAGTAATGCAAGATTTTTGAATTAGAAATTAAAAGATATACATATTCATTATTATTTTAACTAAAAAAATTTGAGCTCCATAGTTGGAAACTTGTGCAGATTCATTCTAAGTATAGCATGATAATCGACGAATGCCACGTCTTCTTCTATTGTTATTCATCATCCCTGGGCTAAACTATAAGCGGGCAACTTATGTGGTTAGTGAATTGTTTATTTTATTTACTTCCGTTTATCTCTGGCTAAATACTGATTGTTGTTAAAATGACAAATCACAAGACGCTGCATATTCTGAGGTGGGAAGAAAAAAGCGTCTGAAAGAAGGCAACATCTGTTTTTGTCAAATTATTTGGAAGAATGGCATTGTCTTATGGAAGGGACTGTCGAATTTAAATTTCAAAGTTGTGTACCGTGTTGTTTTGTTGCGCACATGATGACCACACTGACTTCGCGGAACATCGAGCCATCGCGGCAACAGTCAAGGTTTTTTGACAGGCAGTACTGTGGTATTTGTTAATCAGTTTATGAACGCTTGCAATTAACTATTATTCCAAATTTTTGGGAATACTCAACCTTTTTGGTGCAGAGTAATGAGCACTTTTTTGTTGAAACGTTTTTTGTTTGTAAGAAACAAGCATATGGAACTCTTTGTTATGATTCATCACGATTAAGGAACCTTTCTATTGATTAACTGTATCGCCTCATTACTGCGTGTGCTGTCCACCAACTAAACATCATAGAGAATTCTGAAAATTGGTAATCGAATCACTCCATTCATGTGTTACTGAATCACTCCATTCATGTGTTACTGAATCACTCCATTCATGTGTTACTGAATCACTCCATTCATGTGTTACTGAATCACTCCATTCATGTGTTACTGAATCACTCCATTCATGTGTTATTGTTTGAAAGGTAAGTAACTAGGAAAAGTACCAGCTAAACACCGTTCTAATAGGCTAACATGCTGAAAATTAAAATTTTTGGTGTTTGGTCATTACACTAAGGTCTGCAAATTTACTCAAAAATGTGCAAATCTGGTGTCTAAAGTACTCTAATTCTAAAGTACTCTAATGCAGTTTTGGTGGTATAAAGGTCTGAAATATCACAACTGGTCACAATTCCCAGCACAAACCTGCCAGATAACTCACCTGCACAAGATGGGATGTCACCAGCTTTGGTTTTATTGCTCGTAGTTCTAGTTTTTGCTGCAGTGTGCCTACTCTTTCTTTATGTAGCCTACAAGAAGGGATATCTGGTTAAACTTCGCAAGTCTTGCTTTCGGTGAACAGCCGAAGGAAGAAGATATCTAAAAACCTGATTGATGGATGTCAACGAAACTCGACACAAGCCTATGTGGTTGCAGCATCCTGAGAAATTGCTTTTCAGTTTGTTGTTAGGGGAAGAATGCACCTAGATGTTATCTAGAGAATTAATTGATGGATTTCAATGAAGCTTTACATTAGTTATACATGATGACCAAATGCTGGCACCATTTCATTCTCACCAAGAGGCTTTTCAAGTGGTGTTGAGGTGTAGAGCGTTTCAGAGTTATTTCTAGAGAACTGATTGACAAATTTCAATGAAACTTGACTGAGAAGTATATGATGACAATGCGCCGACAACATTCCGTTTTCGGGCCAATTCGAGTACTGCAATATCTCCTAGTGGTCCTTAGAAATATATCGTATTCAATGCACCATGGGCGCATGTCAACTCCCCAGCATTAGTTGTGTTTAAATTAAGTTAGCATATGCTTTTCTTTCAGCCTTCTGGCCACTTGTTTCAACCCCATCACCAGTCCATGAGATACCTCAAAAGGTCACAACCCTCAGCACAAACCTGCCAGATACCTCACCTTCTGCACAAGATGGCATGTCACCACTTTTCGTTGTATTTCTCGTACTTCTAATTTTGGCTGTAATGTGTCTACTGGTAATAGTGGTGCTATACATCCTCAAGAAAGGATGGCTGGTTAAACTTCACAAGTCTTGGTTTCAGCGAAGGAACGAAATAGAGGAAGAAGGTAAAAGTATTGGCGCCTTTTGGGCAGGGGATTTTATGACTCAACTTTCTCAGAGATTCCGTGCCTTCGTAATTAACAAAACTCAAGTGCTAATTATCCCTTAATGTATTCGTATTTTAATACTTAAAAGTAAAAAGTTCACTGAAAATAATCGAAGTTGATCTCAGTCTGATTTTGGGTTCTGACATTTTTTGTACATGTAAACAGTTGTCAGAGAATTTTTATTCCAGTATTTGGGTAGAACTTAAGGGACATTATGTGAATGGTTTGCACATTGTGGAGGGGGAGGCATATGTTCTATTTCCTTCTACTGTTGTTGAGGGTAGTGATGCTTCATTTATGTAATAGACTCGGGCTAGGCCCGATAACCTCAAGGGCCTTTTGGAATACAGAATTTGATGGTGTATAAGGATTCTTTTGCGACCACTTATTTTAGGCCTGATGCGAAAGGTGATTTAGACCATTTCATAAGCAGGACTTCGCTGAAGTTAGAATGGTCTTAAAGATCGAATTAGCAAGTGGAATAAAATTATGATTATATAAGCACAGCATGATAGGTTTAGACTTGATTATTTTCTAGACCATCCTAAATTTCTTCATCCAACCAGCCATTGTCTGCCTGTTAGTTTGGTTTATTTGTGTCTCTGACCATCACAGTTGTAAATGAAACAATTTTTCTTCTTTTCATTACCCGGTGATTTACAAACTTCACAATTGACGACTCCAAAATTTTTAGGAAACTGACTTTTAAATTAATATAATTTCAAGCTTGAATATGAAATCTCGAGTGAGCTAGAACTTGATTTTGTGGCTGGAATTTAAGGGTCATTAAGTGCAAAGTAGGATTCAGCACCTATCTTTGTGAACCATTATGTGCTTACGCACATAACGTATCTAGGATTAAGACAACAGCAAACCAAAAAAATATTGAATTTTAGGTTGAGAAAAGATGTCAGGCCAAAGTTCTGTTTCATGAAAATGACTTAAGTCTTAAGACAGTAATTTGGTTTTATGCTCACTATTGCTGGTAAAAGGTTTAAATGAGTAATGGCGAGAGCATCACATCTAGTGATAATTTACAGAAATTAATCTCTGTAGCTAGCTGCTATCTTTACGGTGTATTTTCAAAGACTTTGCACTTTTTCTTAAGGCAAGTGGGATTTGAGTATCTTTCTGAAATGATTGTGTGGAGTATAAGACCAAATTTCTGACTTGAGTGTTAAGTCACATTTCATGAAACAGACCCCTGGAGCCTCTCCTGTTGCCACAGCATCATAGCTTATCTGGGATAATGCACTATCTGATATAATGCACTCGTCTCAAGTGAGGGAGTTACAAGTAGTGCTCACTTGGTTGCTCACAGTTGTTGCTTACATGGCTTAACTTAGGCTGATGCTGGTCATGGGTCCCAGGACACCCACAAGTTTGGTGTCTAGCATTGCAATAATTTCCACTTATTTCGTTGAAAGAATTGATCTTTCACTTCTTTTCTGTCTTGTAAAGTTGAATTGTGCCCTGTTGAAGTAAAAAATTTCTTGATTTTTACTTTCTAGGACCTGAAGTTGCTCAACCACTTCATGCTGCTGCAAGACCTGATGAATTTCTTTCTTTAGCTGATGCCAAGCATCCAACTCAAGTGGTTAGTGCAATGAACACCCCTTTTGTGTACCACTGTTTAGATGTAGTGTAAACGTTTTTTAGGACTTGATCATCAAGTCTGTATTTAGCCAAATATTGATAAAGCTATAAATTTTAATTCAGTAAAACTAAATATTTTCTCAATGTAGAAAGCTTATAGAATTAGACTTTTACCTAGCTGTCATTAAATAGGTCACGCGACCCTATCTTTTTATTAAAATTTAGAAAAAAAAGTTACATTGATAGCAAAGCAATGGTATGAATAGCATGACCAAATTCACTTCACATAAATGATCAAGATGAAATCTCCGGCTGTTACAGTTTTCATTTTCGTTTTTTATGCAACTTATGAGTAATAAGCATATTTTCACAAAAATGGATGCTTAGAATATTTTTAAACCGAATGGCAAATTTTAACAACCATATTCTAGCGCAATATTTAGTATACAATATGAGCAGGATTTGTGTGTGCGTGTGTGTGAAACGTATGAACGTGGCTCAGTCAGCGCTAGATTACTAGGTACCACTGGTGATGCATATCTGTAAGGACTTGTTTTTATTATGTAATCACTTATTTGGTTATCTATTAAACTTGAAAAAAAGGAAACAAAAGAAAAAAGAAAAATAAAAAAGAAGAAAAGAAAAAAAATTGATCCACCAGAAGAAATTTCACATGAGTCCCTTCAGCCATTTCCAAGATGTAATGCTCCCAAGTTTGCCAAATTTGAACATTTTCCGGGATCATTTCTCAGTCAATTGTGTTTTTCACAGGAAGCAGTGCACCCAGGAGCATCAACTGGGACCGTCTTGGTGACCAACAGAACAGCGGCCATGGCTCCAGCAGTAGATCACATGGAGGACACACGGGCCAAAGTTGTTTAGTAAGCGGAAGACTAAGAGTTAGTGTTGACAGCTGTTTTAACTCTTTTTTTTCTGTACAGTATAGAATTTTTTGGAAAACTGAGCATAAAGGTTCTGAGGTTCAGTTTCTACAAGTTGGCTTGTCACGGGGTGTCATTTTATGTGATGAGCATGGTCTCTAGGAATAGCATATAATTTTATGGGGTGAGCGTGGTCTCTAGGAATAGCAAATAATTTTATGGGTTGAACGTGGTCTCTAGGAATAGCAAATAATTTTATGCAAATAATTTTATGGGGTGAGCATGGTCTCTAGGAATAGCAAATAATTTTATGGGGTGAGCGTGGTCTCTAGGAATAGCATCTAGTGATACCAGGCTTGCGTTCAGTTCAGTAACGCTAGGACCTAGCTAAAATCTAACCAAAGTCACGTCTTCTCATTCAAGATACACGGCAATATCTCACCTAGTCTTGCTTTTTAGCGAGGTCCTAGCACTACTGAACAGGAGGCAGGTGTTAAGTATTTACTTGAAGAGTTTTTGTGTACCGTAGCAGACTGATATAGATGTGTGATTGTGTTCTTTTAAATGTTCTCACCCTACGTTTTCCGGGTACTTAGTAGTCATTCTGTCTGTAAATGCGTGCCAGTCTGTGATATATTTTTATCGGCAGTTGAGCTGGTTTCTAACTGCCCATTTTATAACTGAGAAGTTAGCAAATTTCATAGAATTTTTTTGGAATCTAATTTGATATAAAAGTTTGTGTAAATGGGTATGTTATAAGGTGTCTCAGCTATGAGCTTAGGGCTTTCAAAGGTCTGTTGAATGTTTAAATTATTTTAATATTTTTATGCTTAAGAGCATACTTGTTGAAAACGGTGACACTATGAGTTTTTTTTTCTAAATTTATATATCTTAAAATGAATGTGACCATCTTGCTTGTTGTTTCATTTGATCTTCACAATACAAGTCTTGACTTATAATATTGTCATGGTGTCAGCAGTGGTTTGTTCAACAATTTCTTTGAAACTGGATAACGTAGAAAATATATCTGAAACTAAATAAGGCGATCCAGATCCTCCCAAGGATACTCTTGTTTCGTGAAATGAAGATTATAAATCGGTAAATAAAACAACAAGAATGGATCAACTGAAATTTGAAATTTTCGGAGGTAACAACTTCCTTTATCAACAAAAACAGAAATAAAGTAAAATCAAACACGAAATGACAATTGACATATAAGATATGGTGTAATGAAAATGATACATTTTTGCGTAAAAAATTCAATGACATATTTTAAGTTTTTATGTTCAATCCATGAGGTTCTATTGTATTCAGTTTGTCTATCCAATATTGTTCTCTTTTAAGTCTGTGAGGGGTACTGGGGTGTTGGAGTTTTTCTATTATTTGTACAGAAAGATCTTGAATATTATGGTTTTTGGAATTGAAATGATTACCTACAGTATCAGAAATGTTTTTATGTATTATGTTAAATCTATGATTACGAAACCGAGTTTGTAGATTATGTTGAGTTTGTCCTACGTATTGGATAGAACATTTTTTACAAGTTATAAGGTAAATAATATTGTTGGTGGTGCAATCAGAATAATGTTTTATTTCAAAGTTTTCATTGGTTTGGGAAGACTGGAAAAAAGTGCTATCGTTGATGAAGTTACACATTTTACACCTAGTTTTGTTACATTGTGTGTTGCCAATAGGTTTGTCAGTTTGGTGTATATTGTCGATATTAGCTTTAACTAAATAATTTTTTAGATTTTTACATTTTCTCCAAGAAATTATAGGGGGATGAGGAAATAGGTTTTTCATTTGAGGGGAAATATGCAGTGTAGAAAGATGTTTTTTGAAGACGTGGCTAATTCCGTTTAAACATGGATTGAACATAGTTATGAAAGGTATTCTATTAGTAGTATTGCCTTTAGTTTTAGTTCTTAAAGATTCATTTCGAGTAATTGAGCGGACTTTGTCAAACTGTTTGTGTTTAAGATGTAAGGGGAAATGACGTTGAATTAGATAGTACTCAAGTACTACTGTCGCCAGCCAGCACATATCCCAAACCTGGACAATCGCCTTTTCGAATGGCTGCCATTGTTCTGTAAAATTGCTACTTGGTATACTGTTCACATTGAAACCGGATGTGTGTACCCCCGGCGTGGAGTTTCGTGGAGCAACCCCTATCCGACTCCACCTCCTTCCGAGGGTCTGAGTGCAGACGTTGTCAGAAAAGTCCACACACGCACGCCGAAAATGGAGCATAGGCACGTGACGTGTATGAACGGTTAAGGAAGTGGGTCTGGGGATACGTGTGCTCCATGCAGTTTGGCGATCGTATTTATCTAGAACTTACCCTGAGGACGAGGCGCGGCCATGAAATTATGCCATATTGTGCCAGTTATCGCTGGTCCCCTTCGTGCTTAGCCAGCGCGCTGGCTACCGACCACCTAGCGCCAAGCAGGGAACCAGCGACGTTATCAAGCGGTGCGTAGCTCCCTCTGGCGGCATTCAGTCAGCAGAACGGCACTTCATTCAAACAATTTTTACATATCAGATTATCACACAATTTCTCCATGCACCTCAACACTCCAACTCTGTTCCAGTTCAAGCCTTTCTTCAGGAGATTTTTGGAGGATGGGTATGATAATTATAATCGTGGCCACTAAATTCTCGAGACACTTCTTGATGACTAGGCAAAGTATGTGACATTGATTGAAATTGCCCGCAGGCAACTTGCCGCAGGTCACTAATAAACGCCCCTAACTAACGTACATTGCTCCATAGGTGCCGTGGGCGCATTTCAGCGCGTTGCGGAGCTCTCGTCACGGTAATTTATCGGTACCTTCAAAACGGTACTTCAGGTCCCAAAATGTGTGAAATTCGTTTGCATATGGTTTGCTTCTTGTCATTTATTCACTTTCGTGTAAACACATAGGTTTACATATGCACGTATGTAGCTCTCTGGTTTTTACAGTAAATTGCTGGTTTCAAGAAACTCTCTTTTAAAGACCCATGGTAACCTTATAGGTGACATTATCGGCGAGACTAATCTGATTTTCTGAGTTCAGCCTGAACCCCAATCATAAATGGAACTCCAGAGCTCATAGTCCAGCATTTTTAGTTGCCGCAAGTAAACTTCACATAGTATTGTAAGTGTATAATACATGCGCGCACCCAGCCTAGTATAAAGGGGTTCAGTATGTGGATCTTTTAGTGAAAAAACAAACACAAAAAACCTGGGGTACTACATGTACGTTCAGACCTATGAATTGCGCATTAGCGCCGAAATCCTGTGGACTTTTGTCTCGTTTTCTCGGACTTCTTTCTCTGAGGCAGACCTTTTTGCTCACTTCGCCAACTGGGGTGCGCGCATGAAATTAAATCACTGGCTTTGATTTATCGGCGAAAGCTATTAACTTCAACGAAGAAGATAGTCCTATCCAAAAATAACATCTAAGACTAATTCATATTACTTTCGAATAATATCACTGAAAAATGCGCGTGACCCGGAAACGTTTCGGACATGGCGCCATCTCTAGATGTATCTCGTCTCCAAAAACTGGAATGACGTCACCCAGTAGAGCCAAACATCACAGCGGTCCTGACATTAATCTGAAAATATAAAGTAAATCCCATGAAGTAGCTTTAATGGGTGACGAATTTTAAANTCAAATTTTATTGTCCATGGAGGTATGAACTGTTATAAGGAAAGATAATTTGCCTTGTTAAGAACTCAATTATGAAACAAAACCGATGATAGATTTTGAAGGGAGCTTCAAAAGAATAAAAACAAATACACTTTAATATTGATTAAAATACACATTTTCATTCTCATTCGATTATAAGTGGATGTTAGTTTACGTATTCTAACCATTTTCAATCACACAGTAATTTTATTGCACGTTGAACGTCATTAAAGTATGAATTCATCAGTGTTTACATTGTTCGGACTGCGCTCCTAAGTAAGTATTGATTATTCACCGCTTGGAGCGCTAGTGTTTCGACTGGTAACCATTGCGGCGAATGGTAAAATGGCTGAGTGAACTCTCCTATACTCGTACACTCCTTGGTATTACTTTCGAATAATATCACTGAAAAATGCGCGTGACCCGGAAACGTTTCGGACATGGCGCCATCTCTAGATGTATCTCGTCTCCAAAAACTGGAATGATGTCACCCAATAGAGCCAAACATCGCAGCGGTCCTGACATTAATCTGGAAATATAAAGTAAATCCCATGAAGAAGTTTTAATGGGTGAAGAATTTTAAAAATGTGAGCTAACTTTACATCTATAATTACTTTAATATTCATTTTCTGAGCAAACTGACGAATTGTATCCTATAGATGCAATGCAGAGATTAAAACCAGAGAAATGTTAACATAAACGGAAAAGTGTTTAAATGTTCACTGTAATTTATATCAATGCGCCGTTTCACTTGGCTCCTTGGACAGTGCCGAACGACTTGATGTCTGTGACAACACATATGTATAATCGTCATGTTAGGACTGTTCTTGCTGTCTTTCGATGTTCGCGCCTCTATCTCCAGATTGAACAAGGAGGGCAAGTTAATACCCCCAGAGAGGAGCTCTTCTGTATTTTTTGTTCTACACGTAGCTTAGATAAACGTAAAATTGTAAATGAGCTTCTCGTGTTTATTTTTACATTTTGCATTGACATTTTAGGAAAAAATACACCTCACAATATTTATTCTACTTTATCAGTTTTATGTCATCACCGAATGGATAAGTCATTACAAGACTTTTGTTAGCTCATTTTTGTTAAAAGTGTTTCGCCAGTGGCACAAAGAAGTTGCCTGGTCATTTTATTGTAAATAGTATTCTATATCTGATTTGTGACCTTGTTGTCAACTGTTTAAGCCGAATGTGTGATGTGGGCCGGAGGCTTACACTACCTTTTGAAATAATGATAGGTGACACCTTAGGTTGTGACTAGGCTAGAGTCACGCTAGCAGTGAGGTATACCGCAACGAAAGAGGCGGCGAGTATGAAGTAGTATTATTTTTTGAAAAAATTATTTACTGGACTCCCATTTGAAGACATCTCATTCACACAGGAACATATACGATTTCAGTGAGGTACCAGGTTATGAGAAAACAGAGGCGGATCCAGGTTTTTTAAAAGGGGGTCTTACAAAGGATTTTTTAAAAAAGGGGTCCAAGTAAACAATTTGAAAATTCTAGATTTGATATCACTAAAATTAAGGGTAAACAGGGGGTCCGGACCCTCTTGAGTCACCCCTACGAAAATTGCCACACATTACAAATGTTTTCTACTATCGAAGTCCTACAGACTCGGTTCAATTCCCATGATTTACATCGCAAGTCGGCCGGATGTTGAAGCTGAGTACACTGCATTAAAATTAGGCTACTCACCCGAAAACTTCCCTTCAACTCGTCCACAAGTAGCTACTTAACAGTCCTTAGTCTAGACAACACACAGTCTTTCTTCAAGAGTTCCCACTGCTATGTCTTGTTTTTGAGGTATTACTTTGGCTTTATTTCGGGAGCAAGTTTTCCAATATGCAAAATCGATTAAATACACGACACCTATCTATGTACCGGCGAGTGTAGACAATATTGTTTTGTGCTTTGGATGACTTGTTATCCGTACCTGATGAACTTGAGCGTCACTCTGAAATGAAGTTTACCTACGAGCTTCCTGTAAATGTCAAGATCCCGTTTTTGGACGTATTTGTGAACCATTCCAGGGGAGGATCCAGGATTTTGAGTTAGAGGGCCACGGCACTGGAATAATCAGAATTTCGCCACATGCGCACACCCAGCCTAAAATGCAGGGATCCAGCGGTCTCGAATATTTGGCTTTGTGGACCTTATTACTAAAAAAAACTGGTAAACTGGGTTTGTTCAAGGCCTGTGCTTTGTGCATTCGCCCCCCCCCCCCCAGCCCCTCTGCCAGAGGTGCGCGCATGTGCTAGTCAGCAATT
>NMRA01000180.1:294650-305392 GCA_002633005.1 Phoronis australis | reverse complement strand
AAAAAAAGAAAAAAAAACGGGAGCACCATTGTGGATTGCGCGCGTTTGCGCTTATTTAGTGAACTTTTGTCCAATTTTCTCGGACATTTTGTCTCTAAGGGGCGGACCTTTTCGTTTCGCCCACTTCGCCAACTGAAATGGGTGCGCACATGGAATGAGCAGCTAACAGGGTCGCGCCGCACGTTCCACGTGTTTGCGTGACTTTCCAGTTCAGACCCCACTTCATTTGTCATTATTTGCAGTATTTCACACCTGCCGTGTCCCACTGTGGATGTCTCCAGCTTTTGCTCTGTGGTGGTGTTACTGCGTCATTTTATTTCCACTTGAGAATGAAACAAGTATGTTTCGAAATATCGTGTGTGTCTTTTAATCATGTCTCTTGGTCAGTTCAATGCTTCACCATTGTTCTGTTGAGCGTAGAACTTTGTTCCGAGGATACGAACGGAAAGGAATAAATACTGTTAATAACGACAATTAAGTGTCGTGTATTTAATCAGTTTTGCATATAGGTATAAATTTGCATATAGTTAATATATAACACAAACTTTGACTAGAAATTTGACTTCCAAAGCAATATTAGCCAATTCCCTAGTTTCCCAGTTTTCCGCCATGTTAAGGGTGCACACAGGATTGTAATCGTGGCACAGTCGGCTTAGAAAGCCAGTCGACTAGAAACGGTTGCTATAGAGACAACCAGCCAATTTGCTCGTTGTGTTAAACACAGGTGTGTTCGAAATACCAGCCTGAAGTAATGATTGGAAATCCAAAATGATCGCGATTGTGACTAATCCGTGAAATCGAAANTTATTTAGACAGTGACCACCGTCTCTACTGGCACCTGTCTCTACTGGCACCCGTCTCTATTATTGGCATAGACGGTGGAGCTCCTACAGACGCTTCATACGCCGGGAGCTTTTCGGCGAAATATGCCTCGCACTGACAAAAACATCAAAGACACGTTGTTATAAATACCTCGAACAAATACTCCCGTTATCAAACTTTTTCTTCGAGCAGTCTCTCGTCCAGTTCCCAAAATCGGTAAATCGCCATTTTCACACTGCGCACGCCAGGGGATATGTCTCATACCACCTGCCGTGGTGGTCATTGTCTAAGGGCTATTCTGAATTTTTAAACTTCGCCATTTAGGTACACTAAGCAGGGGGGCAGGTTTTTCAAGATATGATCAAATGTCACTTTGAAACTTTCGAATCAATTTCATTTTTTCACACCTTCGGTTTTTCATTTAAATTTTTGTTAAAATTGTAATATGAAAATTCTGTATAAATATCTCTTTTTAATGGGTATTAATACGGAGTTATCATATCCAAGTGTAAATTGTGGATTTATAATTCTAGACGTGCACCAAACAATGGGTCAAACGTAATGTCTTTTTTATGGAATGTAAAGTTTTCTAGGGGTCACCCACCCTGTAATATGGGGGGCTCGAATTATCGACGACGTGGACCTTTTACTAACAAAAAGCGAGGAGACTAAATAACGGGGTACCACGCTCGGAGCTGTGAATTGTGCGTTTATGTCTTTTCAGTGGACTTTCGTCTCGTTTTCTCGGACTTTGTCCCTCTAAGGCGAAGTCTTTTCCCCACTTTGCCATTCGAGCCCCCCGAGCCCCCTGGGTGCGCGCATGGAACGAGCAGCTAACAGGGTCGCGCCGCACGTTGCACGTGTTTGCGTGACTTTCCTGTTCAGACCCCACTTCATTTGTCATTATTTGCAGTATTTCACACCTGCCGTGTCCCACTGTGGATGTCTCCAGCTTTTGCTCTGTGGTGGTATTACTGCGTCATTTTATTTCCACTTGAGAATGAAACAAGTATGATTCGAAATATCGTGTGTGTCTTTTAATCATGTCTCTTGGTCAGTTGCTTCACCATTATTCTGTTGAGCGTAGAACTTTGTTCCGAGGATACGAACGGAACGGAATAAAGACTGTTAATAACGACAATTAAGTGTCGTGTATTTAATCAGTTTTGCATATAGGTATTAATTTGTATATAGTTAATATATAACACAAACTTTGACTAGAAATTTGACTTCCAAAGCAATATTAGCCAATTCCCTAGTTTCCCAGTTTTCCGCCATGTTAAGGGTGGACACAGGATTGTAATCGTGGCACAGTCGGCTTAGCAAGCCAGTCGACTAGAAACCGTTGCTATAGAGACAACCAGCCAATTTGCTTGTTGTGTTAAACACATGTGTGTTCGAAATACCAGCCTGAAGTAATGATTGGAAATCCAAAATGATCGCGATTGTGACTTATCCGTGAAATCGAGATCCCGCGACACAAACACATGCAGGAAACTAGAAATGAGACGGGGGTGAAACTATAGTGAAGTTAATAATGGTTATAAAACAACACAAAAATTTGATATTATATAACTTAACATATCCCATCTGTTTCAGTTTTTTTAAACTTACATGGTACTATAGGCTCAATTTCCTTGTTATCCAATGGATGTCAAATTGCCAGTACCAGAAAGGAGAAATCATCTTTAAACAAGCTACCCATTCCGCCAATCTTTCTCAGTTTTACGTAAAAATTTGAACTGTAGTAGATAAATAAGTCTGAAAGGATTTCCACCTCGTCCAGCGCTCGAGCACGTGCAGAGCTAAACTGATGAAGAGAGTTTTAAGCGTATGCGATTGGGAAAGTCATTTCAGTGATTGTGTGGCAGGCATCGGTGAAAATTGCCGATTTGCAATAGAATCACAAAAAACACCGACGACGAATTTTATTGTTTTATTAGCTTCGGTCAAAGCTAACTTCAAAATGTCCATCCCACCCCAAAATAATCTCAAAATGCGTTTTCCAACCGTGAAAAGATAATGTCTCTTTAATCCTAGCCAATCCTTAAAGTTTAGAAAACTTCTGAAAAGTTTGCTAAATCCGGCGGCGGGCGTGTGTAAACCTTTGGGCAGGCCGTCCAACTCGAATCACTATCCCGTGCTTGGACGGTAACGCAGTCAACGCAATATTTTGGATGAACAACGCTTTCAGCTTTCAGATGAAGTAGCAATAGTTCACCTGACCCGTCTTATCCCCAATAGAAATGTCGCAAGCGAACGACGAACCCGACCTTATATCTGTATCTATTCAATATCACGTTTGGTGGATCAACTATCAAACGTAAACTAAGCAGGTTAATACCCGTATTACTTCCTTCTGATAATAACAGGACAGTATTAGTATTCATTTTTATAACGGGTTATTCATGTTTATGATCCTTGGAGGTCAAGTATCAACTGAACTACATGAAAGTATTCGAACTGAGAAAGCAACAGGATATCCGTAATTTTGCATTAATAATTCTGGGCTGCGTTCAGTAGACACGAGAATTTCGCGAAAGTGTAAGATCACACAAGTGTTCGCGAGATATCGCAATATGCAATGTTATACTGCATATCTTTTAAAGCCCCATGCAACGCTATCACTGAAAATCATTGCTTTGGTTAATTTTTTGGGGTAAAACATTTTGCTTTTTTAGCTTATTTTTGATACGACTAGTTGGCGTTCCTTGTCACACATGATCATGATGAAACTAAGGACCGCCGTTCATTGCTTTCTTATCGGAAAGCTCACCGCCACTAGCTTGGTTTATTCCAGTTTGAAATTTGAAATTTTGTTCAACGTAAAGAAACGTTTTCTGGTTATTGTTGGATGGGACAACTTTGCCCAGAGCTATATAGCAACAAAACCCGCTGTGTTTTTTGTGATTTTATTACAGATCACCAATGCTCGACGTTATCTGCCAGGCATTCACTGAAATCAAGGTCAGCGACTTTTAAATTACCAGCTATGTGTCTAAAAGAATCTATCATTTATCGAATGGGGGTTAGCTCCGTTAGCGACTGAGAGGTTGAAATTTGAACCTAATCTCATAAAATCAAATTTATCAACAACTGTCCCTTTAACGCTATTTGAATCTTAGTCACCGACAGGTGCGAATTTTTTCCAATAGAGGTCACCCAATTGCTTACAACAACCCACAGAAATTATAGCGGTATTGCAGTTTGAAAGCAACGCACTTGGCATCAAGAATTATGTGAGGAAATTAAGCTGTCATTGAGTTCCACAGATCTAAGTTGTATTTTGTATTATCTTGGGATAAAATAAATACGACATAAAAGAACATAATCAAAACTTTGTCATGTTTTAAGCTTTTAATTTCAAAAAATCATATTTAAATATTCATTATATTATAACTCACTCATGTGACATTTACATTGATGACCCACATAAAAATGCAATTGAGACTCCAGGATGGTAAATGGAGACTCGCGTAGGATGTAAAAGTTTGTTCGCATAAGACAACGCGGAACAAGAAAGTCACAGACAGCAATATCCCCTGCCGGATGTTTTGTAGGAATTGTGCGCAGAATAACGTTTCTCTGCATGCATACGTGAAAATCGAGAACGAGCCGTAATTCAAGGAAACCAGGTCGAATCGCAAAACCACCGAAGATATGTGTTGTGGCAATCATAGTTTTTTGAAAGTTTGGCCACCGTCCAATGAGAAATGTATGGAGAGTTGCGAACACTGGCAGGAGAATGTTTCCCTACATACATGCGTGGAAATCAAGAACGGGTCATAATTCAAGAAAATACGGCCGAATTGCAAAAACGCCGGCAATGTGCACTATGACACTTCGTAAATATATTTTTTAAAAGTATATTGTCCATTCTGGTAAAAAAATGTAAGAATGGTTGAGTGCAGAAGAACTGTTGTTTTCCCTGTACATGCATGCCGTGAGAATCAAGGACGGACGTGCATGCGCTAAAATGAAAGACGGGTCATGATTCATAGAAAAACGGTCCAATAGCAAAACGCTGTCAGTAATTGCAATGTCACTTTCTAAGTAATATAGTATTTTAATATTTTGGTTGGCATCAGATGAGGAATGTCGAAGTTGTGCACAGGACGCATCTCTGCACGAACGGACGGACGGACGGACGGACGGACGGAACTTGACACCTACCATGACATATTATGGTTACATTGTTAAAACTCCTTAACTGAGGAAAATGTCATGAATTCCTGCCCACCAGGATATAAAAATCCCACGTCCATTCAAATGTTTGTTTTGGAACAGAAGTTTGCACGATGAACTTATTTAGTACTTTTAGAAGCAAGTAACGTTCGCTCCCCAGTGTTAGCGCTCGTTTGTGACATTTCAGTGGCTGCGAAATTTAAATTTCGAAACATTACATTTTCTCACAGGTTCACAACAAGCGAAATCATAACTTTGAAATTTTGATAAGTGAATAATTTTGTCACATTTTGCCACAGGCAACGAAAGGTCAATACGCTGATAAGTGTTTATTTCAAACCCATCTATAATGCACAATTAATGTTATAACTTGTCAACGCATGATTTGATTGTATATCGAAAACACCTAGCAATGGTTGCGAGTTAATTAAATTCGATCGTTTAAATATCTTAGTTAGACATGCAATTAGTGCTGTGATTATCATAAAACATGCATCCAGCTATACCAGAAAACAGAGCGAAGAACAGCATCGGGGGTTGACTGACGTCATAGGAAATCGGTTCATTAACTGACGCTTGTCAATTATCGTCACACGAATGAAATATATCAATAAAATGACCACGATATTTGCTCTTACACTCCCGACCTATTCTATTCAAACTACAACATATTGAATTCTGTTGACTATAGCACCCAAAGGTAACCGTTGGGACAAACTGGCACACCCCGGTGACATATTCGCTTAAGGTTTTGGCTCAGGTGTTGCATTTGCTGGAGTCAAAGTGTTTGACTTATAACCCTTCTTTTTTGGCAGTCTCTTGCAGTAGATAATCGAGTCTAGCTGATGTACACTTTATGTCACACCTGTGTTATCATAGCGCCTTTTTACCCACCCTGATAAAAGCTCCATTAAGTCCCTCTTTATCGAGTATTGGTTTACTGAGACGTGATAAAGCCGTAGACTGACGAGCCGTAGAGTCGGAAAGCCATTTCCTTGTGAAATACTTAATGTCATGAAAGGAAAATTTGATAACACAAAACACCTGCAATGCTATAGATAATGAGAGATTTTTTGTCTCTTTTTTTGCAGTGAAGGTGCGCCTGATGGGGCTCAAGTGTTTTAAAGCAGCGTTTTTTACCCCTGGTGGTACTCAATAGGCACGGGAGGAAATTGATTTTGGAACAATTTTTGTAAACTGAATACAACACGCTTTTCACTGGAAAGTATAATTGTTTATCAAACTATCAGTTTATCAATACTATCAGCTTTCAAAGAATTATCGATCAATTCAAACTAACAGAAAGGTTTACTGATCGCATATATTTCAGGTTTGTTGACAGACATTTTAAAGAGGCTGATTTGTTAAGCAAATGTTGCAATTGACACATGGCAAAGGCCGAAAATTGACAGAAATATTATTACTTGAAAAAGACGAAGCCAAATGCTTCAATTTACTTTATTTGTAGTCGGGATAAATACGTCACGCACATAACCGGAGGTCATGTAAAACGACACGAATATTTTTACAAGAAGCGAAGGCCTTAACTTCAATATTCTATTTGTTGACGTTAATTTTTTTAAAAGGCTTGGGCACACATATAATGTTAAGTAGGAGGACGAAACGGTATAATGAATAATTTCCGAGTAATCAGATCAAAGAACCATGACGAAATGAATGTCAATATAAAAACTGGAGAAGAACTGACTTGGGGTATTTGAACTTGCTTTATTTGTGCAAATAAATTAACTGCGTGTCTGAATCGCTTCATTATGGACACGAATGTCTATCTGCAGGGCACAGTTGCATAAAAGTTATACGCCGTATAGCAACATTGACGTTGTATTTTCACCCGTCACGCTGTTATTGTTGAACAATACACCTGACGTCATGCAACAATCAAACTTATCCAGCGGATAATTTTGAAGTTTCATGCAACCCGACCTTAAGGCCAAAGTTTGATTACTTAAGAAAGTCAGCACACAGAAAAACACCGAATTCCCGATTTAATTAAAAAGTACGTACACTTCAAAATAAAAATGTCTTTGTACGCACTATTTCGTTTTTCGATTCCTCTTTAAAGATTGAAATTCACGTATTCTGTAGTGCTTAAGATGTGAACAGTTCAGCTTATTTGCCGTTTTGTTAATTCATACGAACTCTCAGAACTCCAGATAAATTTATTGTTAATTTATAATATTTGAGCTGAATCTCAGGGTTAGAGACTACCCGCCACATACGGTAATAATCAGTATCGCACTTACTCTGACCTGGGGATAGCTTGCAGCGAATGACAAGAGTATAGTTGAAAATGACGGTTACTGTAAGACCAGACATGTACGAAAATACAAATAAAAGATACGATAAAGATGGGCGCAAATGCCGCCATGTAATTGTGGAAAAATGATGGAACGAACTAGTAACAAAATGAGAAAATTACAGTCTGCGCAAAGGCGCTTTGCCAGACTATTATAGGCGAGTAGGGATTTAAACTATTGAAAACGGAACCCGTAACAGATGGAGCGGCCGTGGAATGAATGAAAGTAAAGAACCGTGTAGGAAAAAGAGACACCTAGCGTAATTAAGGAAGGGAAATGAAAGATGGCATGAGTTGATTAAAGTGGCTTTAAAATGATTTTTTTCTCTAAGCATGTCTCATCCGGAAGAGTGACAGTGGGGATTTTCTCAAAACATTGTCAGACGGTTGAATTAAAAAAATGACCCCACCTAATTAACGCACGGGACCTCGGATGTGTCTTGCATACGTTTTTGTTCGTGTGTTATCATTTCAGCCGCAGGTGAAATGATAACTTAATTCTTTTGACGCTAAATAAACTAATCAGCGCATTTCATATGAAACATTTTGTGTACAAAATGGCCAAAAGGATTTACACGCGAGCGCCAATGCCACCGGGATCTTTACTTTTCTACCTCTAAATATTCTACAAATGTAGCGTGTTTGATAAGTAAACATTACACTAGTCTGACGTCTGGGGTTCGTTCACGGGAAGTCAGGTATACATACGATAATATGGTTCCTGAAGTACACGAGGATTTAAATATAACACGTGCATTCTAATATCTGTACTTTAAAATGGTCATTATCGGAGAGAAAAGCGATTTTCGGAGACCAGCTTCATCGCGGAGTCCAGCCTGCAACCCCGCGGTCGAAAGTCGAGTCGAGTTAGACCCCGGGGCATAGTCCTTGTCACAAGATCATTTGATTTTTACGGTTAAAACTAACTAACAGATCGCCTGCGTGACGTGAAGCACTCAGCTTTTTCTTAGGTTATGTTTTTGACACTTGTTTGTTGGCAATGGCCAGTGTGGCGTTGAAAATGCATTTCGTATCATGGGGCATGTTTTACGGAATTTTCTATTTAGATGGTCAGTTGTTTGACGCGTTTCAAGTAAGTTCACATATTTGTACTCGTATCACGCGACGTGACTGGTTGAGTTACGAGTCTGAATCGAATCGAATCTGAGTTAAATTAGGTGGTGCGACGAACATTTCCAGTAACGACAAGCTTTCTTGGATCTTGCGCGTGATTTGCGTGTGATATGTATTATCCTCTTGGCTTTCAGAAGTAGCTTGTTATTCATGCTTAATTTTGATCGATTTTGAACTTTATCGATTTCTGCGCATAAATCTAAAAAATGTTGAATGATCTTGGCGGTCAACTACAAATAGAAAATCTGATTTCCACTGAAAATCGCCAAAGTTGTATTGGAAACACTTTAACTTGGCAATTATAACTGTTAAGCGTTTTTTGGGTANACTGAATATAATTTTCAAGCCAAAGATCCTGACGACACGATACCCGCATTCAAACTGGAGATCGGTGATTTACAAGTAAGAGGACATGAGAGAAATATTTCATTGAATTAAGATATCATTTTTATGGAAATTATGTGTCTTATTTTCCGTAGCGTATACGTACAGTACAATGCGGTTTGTTGAACGTGCGATTATTGCGCGTGCTCATTTAAGTATTCTATTTTCACGTTTGATGACGTCAGCTGCTGCGTGGTGTAGTGGTTAAGGTCGGCGACTAGCAAACTCAAGGTCCCGGGTTCGACTCCGTCCTCGGTTTCCCGCCAAATCGTTATCTCACTAGTGAGATAACTTTATGGGTTATTACACGGTTGTATCTGCCATTTGACGCCAATATTGTGGTATAATTACCCGTATCACGCGACGTGACTGGTTGAGTTGCGAGTCTGAATCTGAGTCGAGTCTGAGTTAAATTAGGTGGTGGGACGAACATTTCCAGTAACGATCTTGCGCGTGATTTACGTGTGATATGTATTATTATTCATGCTTAATTTTGATCGATTTTGAACTTTATTGATTTCCGCGCATAAATCTAAAAATTGTTGAACGATCTTGGCGGTCAACTACAAATAGAAAATCTGATTTCCACTGAAAATCGCCAAATTTGTATTGGAAACACTTTAACTTGGCAATTATAACTGCTAAGCGTTTTTTGGGTACCGTTACTACACTTTTTGATTTTGAAAATAATGCCTGAACTCTAAACTTACATATATGCCCGGACAGAGACGTGGGATGGAAATGATTCCACAGCTGCGCCTCTAAATTCTGGCTGTTCCCTAGTCCTGGACCTGCTAACACAATGGTACTCATGACAGCAAATTCCACACAGGCGTCGAAAATGATCCAAACCCGGCGTGTATACCCTCAGTGGAAGATCTACGTTTTCAGTAAGAGGGGGGGAGAGGTTAGGATTCACGTGAATCCGAGGCGCGTAGCGCCGAGATGAGGGAAACCCGCTCCCGTGTATTTGTTTTTGTTTTTGTAGATGATATCGTTTTGCTGGCGAAGTTTTTTTAAATTTTTTATTTTTGATCCTGTTCCACGGGGGGGGGGGTTAAACCTCCCGTAGATCCGCCTCTAACCCTCACCTGGACGCACGTTGACAATCTTTGAAGCTTAATTAGAGTGGAAAATGCGCCGAAATTTATCGTAAAACACTTATATATTAAATGTAGCACAGAAGAACGGATTGAAAATACAACTGAAGAGAAAATTAAATGTTTTCAAAACCGGTACAAGAAGACTACTCACGAAGACTTGATCTGATCTATATTGAATATGAAGTATTTGATTAACCACCTGCCATCTGGTTTGTTCTAAGTATTTACGTTCGAGATTAACCGGTTTATTCCCAACTGCGCGTGTTAGACGGGGAGAGTCATATGTGTTGAGAAAATGACCAAATACTCAACAGTCTACTTGTGACGTAACAGCGGTTGTATTTGCTTGTAGTAATCACAGGCGTCCTCAGCTTCTGATCGTCCCCAATACACTACATATAATACTACAAGGTATGACACTTCCGACCAGAAATTCCACAGGTGCTTCACTTCAGCCGTCCATAGCAAACATACGGTACGGAAATTGCCGGTGAGTTACGGAAGTACCGACATCGGTCGCGTAAAGTCACGATGTCGGTACTTCCGTAACTCACCGGCGGCAATTTCCGTACCGTCCTTGACCTCGAGCGGCAACCGATGGACGTGCGCGGGGTTTTTTTGTGAACATTTTTGTTCTTTGACTGCGAATTTCTTACGAAGTCGCCGGAACAGGACACCGTGAATGGTATTGGGAGAAAGAACAATTCTTCATGGTTTGTTGAACCTCTGTTTTGTGTAAATTTATTGAGTTTTATGTTTGCTATGGACGGCTGAAGTGAAGCACCCGTGGAATTTCT
>NMRA01000180.1:261898-292487 GCA_002633005.1 Phoronis australis | reverse complement strand
GGGGGGGGGGGGGGGCTGTAGCCCTCAGCACCCTATAGTCCAACTTCAAGTTGAAAACGATGTTCGGCGTTTCGGTCGGCCATTTCTTCTAAGAACGCTGTAACACTTAGAGATGGCCAGAGAAATGACAAACCGAAACGTCGTGCCAATGTAAGTAGGCTAGAGGTTGGAGATTTTAGAAAATTAACAATATAGTAATTGTTCAATGTAAATGGAACGCCGTTTTCAACAGAATATCTGCTGTCCAAATGAAATAAAATGAGATTTAACAGTACGACACTATTTGAAATGACAAAAAATGATAATGACATTAACGAGCATTTACGAAAACGGCCGCTTTAGGGTGACAACGTGTCATGTTAACAGCGTACAGATTTATGAGCCGAACGAAAACGAAATGACTCAAACAACGCGCCTTGTGTGAACTTATTAGGCCTAATTCAAACAAAAATCTTACTCCGAAAAGCCTTGCCACTGAATTAGAAAAACCATTCCGAATAGTCCTCTTATCCTGTTTATATTGTCAATTTAGCTTTGTCGATCAATGAGGAACACAAACACTATTGATTTAATTACTACCATAAAGTGCTGCAAATGCCTACAGCATGCGAGGACTTCTGTTTTATCGAATATCAGTCTCGTCGTCAATAGCTACCCCAAGACGTTCCCATAGCTTCTATTCTAGTTAGTTTTTCACGACTAATGTGACCAATACTTGTGGAGTCGAACAGGAAATTCGCTTCTTCAAGGCTAGTATGCTCGATTTGCCACATCAGAAAATTCACCGGAGTCAGGCCCGTGCATGAAGTCAACTAATATGGTTGCAGACCTAAATTTTGATTAACAGACGTTGGCCCCAATTCTTTGTCGGGCAGGTCGTCCTTAATTCTCTCCTAGTCGTCATCTATTTCTTCTCCTGTTCACTGTAGGGCCATCCTCAATCTTCTTTGGTATTACACATTCAAGAAGTTTGGAGCATTCTAGCTCTGAAACACGTGTATGGATGATAGTGAATCAAGTAGAAACAAAATTTTCTTAGGTGAAACGGACCTCAACTAAAGCTAGATGGACTTCCAAGTTGCTTGATGGCCAAGGTACTTTGTACGTTATGATCCGTCGCACCTCTACTGTCCTGTCAACTGCACCGAGTTCAGATGTGAAGGTAGATAGGACGTCTAAAGAGATGGCAAACCCTTATCGTTGGGCTTCAGGTGGGAAAGTATCGCCCGTAAATTACGCTCATAAATTACCGTAAAGACACGAGCGTTGCACGCTCCTAGTATAATTTACTCTCGTTGAAACACCCGTGCACCCGACTTGTTTAACGCTCGTAACGTACGAGCGTAAAACGACGAACGTAAACAAGCGTAAGACGACGATAGTAAAACAACGAATGTCGTTGTCCGCTAGAAGTAACATATCGGCGTCAAGACACTTTCACGCCCGTGTTTTACGAGTGTGATAGTTTTGTCCAATAGGAGATTAGTTTGCAGGTCATATCGGCTTTAAAACTTTGAACGCTCGTGAAATTACGCTGGTTAATCACGCTCGCAAATCAACTAGCGTAAAGGATAAGCGTAAAACTACGAGCGTGACACTACGAGCGTGACACTACGAGCGTGACACTACGAGCGTGACACTACGAGCGTGACACTACGAGCGTGATACTACGAGCGTAAAACAACGAGCGTAAAATGACAAGTGTACAACGACCAGCGTGAATATTTCTAGCGTTAAAGTAATTTATGGCCTAATCGACAATACTGTGGATTTAACCAACAGTCTGCAACGCACTGATTTTAACTAAGTGAAAACGAACATTTTCTGAAAGTGAAAGTCTGCAGAATTTGGTTTTTGACAACACCAAACTACAATCATTTGGGTGTCGTAAGATTTAACAAAACAAGGATTAAGTTTGGCGCCAATAACAGGACCAAATTTCATTGTCGGCCGAAGACCAAAAACATCTTATGATCTGTAGACGCGGAATATTAATTGTAAATATAAAGTGAAATACGTGAGAAAATCAGGCAGCAATTATCAACAAATTTTAACTTTGCGTGATGATGCAATGGCCGATTAATTGCTTTTTGACCGTCATCCACGCCCATCCGACGTTGCCAATAATCTCACTCCCGTAAACGCCTGACACTCGGGTGATACGATCACTTTTCTACCTCGGCATGCAAGTAATTAAACCACGTGACTTCAGGCTTGTGGCGCTCCACATAACGGTACGCTAGTAATGAACCCGGCCGCAAAATTGCATAGGTGAGCAATTGTAACTGTCAGCTTAGGATACAAATGCATAAACGTAACTGCTTCTGATCTTTACCTCATTTTGAAACCTATGTTCAACGCATCAATTTCAGGCAAGGCCACGTACTTTTGAAAAGCTGCACAAAAGAACGTAAGAATTAAAGGGTAATCACGCTACGAAACGCTATGGTTTGCCAAGCGATGAGTAAAATAGCAATTATCACTTCATTTTGTTCGTCCTAACGTGAAACAGTGAGCAATTAAAAACATACCGCACTCCCGACTCAATTTTCAAAAAATCATGGAGCAGAACTATGCATGCTTTTTTGGCCTTATTGGGTCTTCAACGCGGATTTGGACATTTTGAAAAACGGAGTTTTGTATTATCCTGCCGCCTACTCTGGCCGAAATCATTCGAAAATTTTCGGACTAAGCGCTATATTAAATCAACTAGTAAGCACTTCTGATCTTGCGTTCTCTCGAGTTTCGCAAGACTTCGCGCGATATTTCACTATGTATTGGAAGCGAGAATCTTACTTAGGGAAGCGTTCCAGAAACACAAGACAAGAGAAAACTTAGTGTGATCACGTGCTTCGCTTCTAATGTATATCGATATCTCGCGGCGAAGACTTTCTCGATCTTGCGTTTTTGCGAGTTCCTGGTTTCTACGGAACGCAACCCAAGTGCAGGGGCAGCAAAACGGTGCGAAGCTATTACTACATGTATATCTTCAGGTGTGTGTTTAAGGTCAAAGACGATGACCTTAGTAATTCACATTCATTTTCCACGGCCACTAATTTGGTCAAGCCCTCTTAAGACATAAGCAGAGCTTAATCTATGTCAATGATGTGATAAAACTCTTGTGTTTTAGATCCATGACACACACTAATCAATCATCATCGCTCGGGTAAATTTGCATTATTTGTTTTCTGCAATGACGCAAACGTATGAAGAGCTTGGTTTGTTTGGTAATCGGGCGATTATCTCCTTTAGTCTCCACGCAGACTTAGAGTGCTAGTCTCATCATTTCAGATGAGTTTGCCCAAGATAAAATTATGCAATGCATTCACACACACAACTGTTCGTCCTTGCATGGAATTTTTCGAAATGAAAATGTAGGTTGATATGATCTCAGTTTTGGATTGAGTTAAGCAAAAGTGACGTCTTCATATCATTGTCGTCGTGGTTATAAGTTTCATTGTCATCTTCGTCGTCCTCGTCACCGTCATCCTCAATTAAACTTTGTGTATTTTTATCTTTGTACGATGGAATGGTGACAGCAGCGTGTCCCCCTTTTGAACATCGCCCCGACCATTTATATAAGTATGCATTTAACTGCCTAAAATAATTTTTCTCTCTCCGCTATTGTCGTCGTCATCATCATCGCTCATCGTCATCGTCGTGCTCATCGACATCATAAATATAACCACTGTTACCAACAACTTTTCAATGCCTCAACATTGTATTTTCAGTATTTCCTCATCATACGCGCTGACCTCAATCCAAAGAGCGCCTGTTGACACCTCTCAAGGGGAACGATGTCTCAAGTCAAGTGACTGTTGAGTTCTGCCCTTGATTACTCCATAGTCCGAATGTGAGAAGACTGTGTTACATAAATTACACCAGCGATGATAGTAACTGACGTGAAATCATCTTGATTGGAGCTTGTTTTCTTGTTTTTATATCTTGCATTCTTGATGTTGCTGATAAACGCCTGGTTATTAATGAAGATCCACTGATAAACGCATGTCCGAGGCCAAAATATACGTGCATTATCTTATTATGTAATCCGGATGTGATATTAACAATGTTTCTGTTTTTTTTTAAAAGTAAATGTCCACCTGTTCTTGCGTTCTCTATTGTCGGGTTACATTTTACATTTCTGCTTGTAGTTTACGATGATGGGATAAAAAGGAAACATTTCGTATTCGTTTGTCGTTCGTCTTAATTAGAATACAAGGATTAAATGCAATTAGAATGTGAATCATTTATACTTCTGGGCTGAGTTGCATAAAGCTTCAAAAATTATCCGCTGGATAAGTTTGACTGTTGCATGACATCAGGTGCATAGTTCAACAATAACAACGTGACACGTGATAATGCGACGTCATTGCTGCTATACGGCGAAAACTTTTATGCAACTAGACCCTGATTATTTGGCCAAATGAATTAAAAACTGGTATAGCATGTTGAACGATGTGAATATAAAGTGGTGCGTAAGAACGAGTTTTGTGGCGAAATCACTGGTCCGGGTCCAGTAAGTACCGAGGCGTGGTGCTGGGGAAAAACGCGTGCCTGCGAGATACGTCATTAGTGCATAGGTCATCATACATTTTCAGTATTTTACCAAGCACTTCCGCCATCCCCGGCATGGAATCCTGAGGCGAAGGAATTACTAACGGTGACAAAACAACTGCGTACTAACAAAACCAATTTGTGCTTACCCACGGCACTGAAAATCCATTGAATGAACGTGAACAAATCGATGTTAAAATGCTCCTTGGAAATCGTGTCATAACGGATTTTCTATTGACTTTTTCATTGAACAGATCAGCGACTACAGTATACAGAGCGATAATATAAAACCAGCGCCTACGTAGCCTCTAAATGTGTTTTTGTTTATTGGGTTAATCGGTCAAAACAACGCCGACGTGAGCACACGGTAACGTTAATTTCATACGACTTTCGTTTTAGAGGCTCTATACCAGGACTGAGTCATACAAATGTTCTGGGGTTGACCGACTGTTGACCGTGTAGAAAAGTTTGATTTCGGTTCAGCATAGGCGCCAGAATGCAAAGCGATAAATTTTGTTTGAATTTCCCGTTATTTATATCCAAGCCATACGCAACGATCACTAGAGAGATGGATAGACCTAAAAAAGAATACCTCATGCAAAAGTCTACCTTTGTAAACGAATTTGCCACGCAGGTAAAATTGTCAAAAGAGACACTGTTCTTATTCAAATCTATATTATACGCAAATTTTTAGCGTTTCATGTCTTCGTACCAGTGGCAAGGCTGCCAAATCAAGAAAATCCGCACCAAAAAAGAACAAAGAACAAAACGAGTCGATAAAATCTATGTTCAGTGCTACTAAATGCAATGTTAAACTCGTATAAGGATATGGAATATAATTTCAATCAGCATTAAATGAACCCTTTTTAGAATTATTTCTATACGTTTAAAAGCCGAGGGCATTGACCATTTCTCGTAATCGAACCGTATACACCGTGATTTATGTAAAGGACAATGAGGAACAAAAAAAAAACGGAGCCCGGTTGAATCAACCACCGCCATACCAAACTGAAAAGAAACATTCAACACCATTGAGATGTTATTGAATATCAAAATATAATTAATTCTTTCACGATTCTTTACTAATTAACAATAGTAAATATTGAAGACTGTGCGAACACAAAAATGATATTGACAGATTCAATTGGCTACACAGGGATTGTAATAAGGCCTCGGGTCAAAGCAGCCCCCGGGTTTTGTGATTTTTCACTTCTCATATCATCGGCTCATTTTTTGGAAACAGTTTTATTTTTGTGGTACTAGTGACTGAATATGCGCTGGATGAGGCGCAAGCGTCGAAGCTATTTAAACCTAAGGGGTTGCTAAGTCGAATCGATTACTGTTTTCTTCCAAATGAGAAAGGTACAACGGTGCAGTTTTGACAGTCATTTAAACGGCACTTCAATAAAGAAATCTCGAAATATATTACATGCTCGCGTACACAGCGCGTGTCCCATTCCGCACAATACCACCTATTCAACACCAGCGAACATAAATACTGACATGACGTCACAGCCACAAATACGGTTAATCTTATTGCAAATCCGGAAATCGTGTAACTTTCAAGTAAACAAAACCCAATGCCCAATTTGTCACTTACTGAAAAAAACAACAGCCCTTTTTATGTTTTCCCTCAGGCAATTTCAGTTGTTTTAATATTTAGTTTTAATTCAGCAATGTGGACAAGTGGCAAATGTACGTTCTGGAGGTTGCAGTTCAATGTGGGAATACATTTTATCACCTAAGTGTCGATTCCTCCTGGTAGCACAGGTAGCGAAATTAACTTATCATTGAGAGTAACTTCAAATGATTAGATATAACCTCGAGAGAGCACATAAACATGCTGAAGGAAGCCTCTTGATTTATGCCTCACAGACAAGAAAATTAGTTTTCCTAGATTTATTATTCTTTTAATTACTTCCTTCTCGCGCCCTCTCGATCAAACAGCGGAGTGCTTCAGGAAATGCAGCAAGACAAATAGCTACGAATGCAACCAAAAATTTCACAGAAATGTAACTTATATCTCCACTTATGCATTTGCTAACTTGCCAACAGTTTAATAGTTTCGTACACGTCGTAACTTCTGCATTGATCGAGACGAATGACTTGAACAAGCTGCTGGATACAGTAACTAAAAGTGCATTGACAAAAATTTCACAATCAAATCATCCATAATGGCTACTCAAGGTCAATATCCTGATGCACAATGGTTCAATAGATGAAATACTAGTAGTTAAGATAAAGACCTATCTGTTAATGGCTCGAGCAGGCACAGAAATAGATGAAACGCCCTACTTATTTTGCTATTGTTGAATAAAAAAGTGCGACATGTATGATATGCTATGCTAAGTAAAATCACCGGTGTCAGATTATGACGGTAAATGCAATCCGCGGCAAAAAGAACAATGAGAACTAGTGACTAAATTCGAATTTTGCTTTATTTCAAATGCATCAGATCCCTTCGTTCCAGTGCTTATGTAAAAAAAGAAAATATATTTTCGAATTGTCCAGTTCAAATTTAGTTACATTAAATCAGAAGATAAAAGTTGAGTAATCAGACATTTGTAAGCGATGATGGAGTCCTGAACAGAGACAAATGACTACTGCGCTGAGAAGATATCATGCGCACCTCTAAATTGAAAAATTTCCTATGTCAATGAAAGGAAATATGAACTTGGATACGAGCTCTTAGCAATACGTCAACAGCAAAAACGAAGCCTTGTGAACGCGTATTTGCACAGTTTTAAGAAATTGTGAATAGCGTATTTGGCTTGGGCGAAAGGGTCAGTCCTACAGTAAATCAGATGACTCGAGTAAATGAACCGTTATCATAATTCATTTCGTGTTCATATCTAGCAGTGATAAGTGGTTTATGAATTATGAGCCGAGTTGAACATACCCTTCTATGGCAGCAAAAGAGAAAACAATGATTCCCTAATTACATTTTGTGCATTTTAAATGATCACCTCGCCAGCGAGGAATATGCATACAATACTTTAGTGACCAATGAAAAAAATACTTTGTATAAATTAGGATAAATTCCACTCAATTCTACTACAGCACTTGTTGGGAGCATTTTATAGCACAGACGTTAACACATAAAATGACGAAGCACTGGTTACATATTTTGGTAGATAAAACTCGTTAAAACTTTCCCAAAACCATAGTCCCTCAAACCTGTTTACTTAGGCTTTCAATTTTTATAGAACACACAGTCTTGAAGTGAGTTATCTGCACCGTGACTGAACTTTGAATAAAAATGACATAATTCTAACTTAGTAGCACAATGATGGTGATCGTTGCAGCCATGTAGCTACACACAAGATGACGTTTCGAAGGGTTACTAGAGCAACCTTCATCAGTCTCCCTCATAGATGATGTGAATAGCCGTATCAGTTTTCTCCGGCTGTTCACTGATTTCGATTGGCGGCGGTGGCGTTTCTCCACTGCTTTCAATCCCTATCAACCACTGAATAATCCTTCCTTTGTCCACATCAGAACTATCCGTATCACACTCTTCGCACGTGCAGTAGCCATTTTGTTTGCTCACTTCTTCCAAGTTTTTACGATTCAAGTTCAAACTGACATCTCCTTTTGACGGATCGTTTGCAGTTGGCTTTGTGGTTTCGCTGAGAGTCTTAAAACTATGACCGTCGGAGTGATGCCGTGTCCGGCTATTTTTTCGAGCACCCCGTCGATTTGCCGGTGAATCAGCCTGTGCTTTTGGACTATTTCTCCCAACAATCTCCAAATGCCCCGAGCTTTTCCGCCATGGACTAGTTTTTCGGTTAGAGTCAGTAGATGTGGAATGTCGTTTTTCGTCCGTTTTCGCCACTCTTATTGGCTTTCTTGAATTGTTGTTGATTTCGAAGAGCGTTTCCAATTTCGGATTGGGTCCATTGTTGTGCTCTGTAGCGCACCATGATTTAGCGCGCGTTAGATCGCCAACAGAACGCGACGTCGAGCGTGCCGACGCCGCAAAATGTCCTGAAAGCGACAAGGACGATCTGGGGGTATTCTCTGGGCTATGGGCAGGAGAGTTTGGCCCACTGCGAGTGTTTCTTGAAAATACTTTCTCCTGCTCAACCCTGATGGTTGGCGAGCGCATACCTCTGTTGGCATAGGAAGGAGACGAAAGCGAACGATGCGAGGCAATTGGTGGCAACTCCGGTGCGCTCATTCTGCGAGAATCAAATACATTGTCTGACCGACTGATAGGTCCAGCAGGAAAGCTAGACACGGGGTACAGCGGCAGTCGATTCGGCGGCGGCAGAACACCGGCTACATCGCTCTTGTCTAGTCTGTGACTATTTGAAGTGAACTGTGGTTCTTGCATCCCCATTGGATTTTAAATGTATTCCAAATAAAGAATCTCAACGAAAACGGCCATTTTCCGTAGACATTAACATCCGTTAGAGAACATTACTATCCATTCAATAAACATACATTATGTACACAAATGTATAGATCCAAAACTTCGTCTGCCGACAGGTAAATATCAATGACCAATCGTCGTCTCCGTTTACGGTTTATACCTTCCTCGTTCACGCTTGAAAAGACCACGGTAGCGGTTTGTTGCTTGGTTGGTTCTAACAATGTAATCCCGTTTTAGCGAGTTGTCTTTGTTAAGTTGTTACAAGAAGACAGCGCGTCCAAACGTCATACTTCACTGATCTTCTGTGGCTCGGGAATGTTTGCCGAGACTTACGCCATAGTTAAACATCCACGACTGTCCACCGAGCTAGACCGTTTGATACTGACAACTCGATTGGCTAGTAGTTCATCCTATCGACGGCAAGATCTGCGCGAAGTCTCCCTTATCGACACTGCTTTATTGCGTATTGATTTAGCGAGCCCAGTGTAATCAAAAGGCACTGAAAAGAGCTCCCAGCCAGCATTCATCCCTCACTCCTTGTCCAAACATTGGTCACAATTACTTAACTTCAATAAAACTCAATAGTCCTCTACAAAACCAACCCAAACCAATGACTCGACTATTTTCTGAGGTGTTTAATGCATGCTTTCCAAAATACACAGTCTTTTATCCGCAAAAACACAAGCCACAATGCGCAAACCGTGCCCGTGCAGAACTGAATCAACGATTGATTTTTTGCGCTTCTGAGATACCTGGCCAGCACATAATTCCAAGTCATAACTTAAACAATGCCACATAATAGTCAATGCCACATAATAGTCAATGCCATTTGCTTCAGTAGACTTTATTTACTTTTTGCTCAAGACAAAACACGTACGAACAGCGGGATTCAAAATAAAATTCCAATTAATTCTTGCATGCGTGCTGCACGTGCTTAGGTACGTGTAATACCCGACATGAAAACAATGAAAGACGAGTCTAGCATGTTGTATTCTGTTTGTTTAACTATCGACGAATGCAAATTTGTTCACAACTCGGAAAATTTGCACATGGCTTTGTAAAAAAGTCTCGCCTAATGCCCGACGTGATATGCCTTTTCTAGACCTGTCAGTGGGAATGCCAAGAAAATACTCGGTTGCCACGATCTAACGCTATTGAATAAGGGTCTCTGTTTATCCAGGCAAATATAATATCGAGACTGCACTCTGTTGTACCCAGAATGACTAGTTAACTTCGGATTTATATTCTCGTAAAGATTTAATAATGATTAGTCAGGCCGCTGCATTTCCACAGCACAGAAGAAATGCGGCATTAGAGGAATCCCACGATGTACGTGTAATTGCATAAGAAGTAACTCCGGTAGGTTTTCGCCACCTGCTGCGATTCCACGCCCGGCGACGTCATTGCCAAGTTTAAATTGCAGCGGATAAAATTTCGATCCTAGCCAATTTTACACTAGCTACTTCTCAATCCTGGTCATTCATCGCCAACGTTAATGAGTCGCCGTGTGCATTATGTACACCACGATCAGTTGCAGCACAGCGTTCGTAGTCATCCTTCTTAACATCACGATCATCGTCTTCAGGCTGACGTCTTCATCAACATCGCTGTTATCACTTTGCTGTTCTTCCACCGTCGTCAACCTTACTGCCATCGTTTTAGCGCTTGTGACATAGTCGTCGTCGTCTTTGTCGTCGTCACTAACGTCTTGATTGCCATCATATCGTTTGGCGTGCAGGCATTATGCATTACATAAGCATTTTAGTCGTCCTCACAAGATGACCAGCAACAGTGACATGTGAAAGTAATCCCTATTGATACACTGGCGTTATCGTCAGTACACGCAGTAACTATAACTTGTTGGAGCTAAGGAAATTAATAATAAACTAAATTAATAACATGTTTCTGAGATTTCTATCTAATCTGATATTGCATCCGATATTTCGTAATTATAACTTGCTTTGAGACTTTGAGAGATAATTTACTTCCTCATTGCGTCACAGACTAGATTATGTGACTCGATATAAGCAGGCTCTTTCCTCAACCAAACAGGTTTAGCATATTTCGTGAGGAGTTTTCAAATTTACTCCAGACTTATTACGGTTAGCGATCTACCATTTCAGGGGACTGGTTTATTTCAAAGTTTAAAGTCACATATTCGGTGAGAAATCAGCCCCAACGCGAAATCAAACCCGATACTCGCGCGTGGCAGCCAAACGCTCTGCTGCCTGAGCTAATTCAGACTCGGCTTGGCAGAGTGCTGCATGGTTATATATAAGTTCAGTATTGGCGAAATTCGAAACATCATATCTCAGAAGAGGCTAAACGGATTTCAATGAAATTTTCAGATATTGTGATTTATACACTGCTCTCTGTAGCACTCTCAAAATGTCTTACTTTTTATGGGGACCATCAAAACAATACTTGTATGCTTTTATTGAAATAATCTTTAAAGTTGCACAATTCGAAAACGAAACGATAATTTAGAAAACTGTAATCGCGTTTTCGAGATTTTATCTTGAACATTAATATCAAAGGATATGTGGTCATGTAATAGATCCTTTTACTTTACTATGAAGGTTGCTTTATTTTTTTGTGAATTTCGTCTCAAACACGGTCTAGTGAGCTTATCAATGGTAGACAACAATTACATTCTACAGAGTTTCTTCTTTCAGAAAATACACTTTTGCGGAGTTAGTTCTGTAGTTTTATAGATATTTGGCTAAATGAGCAGGTTTGTCAGTACTATCCTGTAGAACCTTAACGGTATTCATTTTAGTGTTGCATAGCCCTGTTCAAGACAGTAACTTCAATCCCAAAATGTGTTTTTCTGTCGTGGGTAAATACGATTATTTTTCTTTAAAATAATATAATATAATATAATACATAGCAATTCATACTTTTCACAAATTGAAAAGGAAAATATTCGTGTCACTTCCAGAAACAGCACGCTCCGAACACGTTGTCGTGTTATTTGTTTTGAAATGTGATGATGCGTGAGGTGAGGATGCACTTTTTAATATGGCCATCAGCAGGCAATAACAGCTTGTGGACTTTCCAGTTGGGACTAAGTTTGAAACTCCCCAAGGCAATAAATACGAAAACATCTGGAGAAAGTGTAGAATGGGAAACATGGCGACTGTTCACGTGGAAGTGGATACTAGTGAACAGTCGCCACGTGAACATTCGCTACGTGAACAGTCGCCACGTGAACAGTCGCCACGTGAACAGTCGCCACTGTTCACGTGGAAGTGGATACTAGTGGGCTTAGAGAGGACGAGGAGACAAATTCACTTTTGTTTTATTAGCGCCGGCATCATGTCTGATCACATACACTGTATAATGGCGTAGACACGAAGCCAAACATGTTCCCACTGATATGCCACCTGCTTTGACGAAGTACCCCCCGGTGCAGTGTTGTGGCATTAGTGTCACAGGTCCCACCAGATCAGCTCTCATTGCATCCTAAAAGTGTCCCATTGCTTATCGGCACTCAACTACAGCCCGGCTGCATTTTTACGTTTTACACGCAGCGCCACACGGTGGTGTGCTGTCCAAGAGTGCACAAAGCTAATGTTCAAAAGCAATGAGAGAATAAAAAAGTGCATATCTCGATTCGAAGGATACTAGAGACTCAGTTGTATTAATCAAACTGATTTAATATGACAAAAATGTTGCAAAAAATGGTCATTTAATATTGCTTCCATATAAGTCTACGCTGTATGGAGAGCGGGATACAAAAACCTGCTCTTGTGACGTCAAAAAAGCATCGATCTACTAACTGGGCATGACAAACAGAAATTTATAAGATTACTTTTGCTTGAACGAATAACCGTAATTACTACAAAAATTAAATAAAATTTGAAGTTCAAGCAAAAACCTGTTAAAAACCACCTTCCGTGGAAAAGAAAAAGATCATTTGATTTAGACCGCTTTTAGTTATGAAGCTAATTTCAGCTTTTTGTTATTCAAAGTAGAATTGATTTCTTGGGTTTGCAAAAAGTGACAGCTATTTCAAAACAGGCGCAACAAGTTGGCTTGACCTGGCTGTCATGGTCAGTCGAACAGTGATAGGCTACTCAGAGTGTGCCTGTTTTATAGCGGTGAAAGGTCTTAAATCAAAACTTCAGAAAGTTTGTTTATAGCAGCATTAATGCAACATTTTTGTACCACTCGTGAACTCGGAATCAAGCAGACGTCTGCTTCAAAGCGATAACAAGCAGATATTTGTCGACTAATGAATGACCACAGTCAAGAATCGCGATAGCCTGAGCTCGGAGTCACCGTCGGCGCGTCTTCCATTAGCGCTGTGAATCTGCTCGATAATCGCATTGACCCTGTTATCTGATTATCAAATTCTATCGCGTAAAGTAGTTCAATGTTCGCAGAAAGATTTACCGTGTGATCAATATTACTAGATACAAAGCAGCAGATTTTCGTGAATGAAGCCGGCACCCAGCCAACACTTAAAACTAGACGCGGGTACATTGATACATTTTTAAAATCCATTTCTAATTGTAAGCATTACTCCAGTGAGGTTCTTAATTTCAATTTTTTACATTTTCAAGTGTAATTTGTTCAAACCTGTCTCGATAGTAAACGACAACTCATTGCCGCAATAAAAATAAATACATGTCAGTCATATTTAATATCCCCGGTAAGTTACCGGCTTGCGAAACCAACTCTTACTGAATCATAAGCAGATTAGGGACACGTTCCAAGAAAACTGACATAGTTAAGACAAATCTTAAATTTGAGCCAATTTAAGATAAAAAGCCTGTTTCAAGGAAGTTAAGCTTGACTTAAGTTTTGAATATCTTACCGGCGGATGTCAAAGTTTCAAAGTTTGGAAGTTGAGACAAATCTTTGACTTAAGTAAAAAAATGAACTTCAGNGGTCCATTTAAGATCATTTTGTACACCGACATGACCGAAAAAGGACTAAGCAAGAAATAGTAGACAGTAACACCATTCGCTATGTTGAAAATGACAGATTGCGGCTAAAGATTTTGGAACCGCTAACGATCAGTCACAAAAAGCCTGACTGTGTTGAATGAGCAGCTCACAGGTGTGTACCGCACGCTGGCTCTGTTTCGATAGGATTGTGGGCTTCCTCGTCTGTGACATTCACACTCTCTTCTTGTATGCCCCTCTTGCCGCTGTCACGTGTATTTCACTGTCTGTTTATTTCGCTATGTATATGTTAATTCCAGTCAGTGCCTGATGATGAGACATGCAGTCTCGAAATATAACTAGTGTTTTAATTTGTTTGTTATGTTTCTCGGTGTTTTACTTCATACCTGCACAGCTGTAGAAAGGGGACCGTTCCGAAACTACGAGCGTACCAGTATCAAGCTTGCAAACAAAAAGTCTAGTCGTGTTTTTAACGAAGCAATCAACTAAGCAAATATTCCGTGCACAGAGAATATCCGCCTCATTCACTCTGATCCAAGAGCAGGCATTGAAACAGGAGCTGCCGAGACCCGCACCACGTAAAAGTCTGGGGTTTAATCTCCGAATTCAACTGGCAGCCTCGGATTCCCTTTTAAAGGACATCATCGTTTTCACGACCGAAAAAACAAGTTTGGGGATAATTGTTGGATGGAATAGACTTCTTGAAGTTGTCAGCAACTTTGATCAGGGGCCCGTTCCAACACAATTTGAGTTAGCTAAGACAAATCTTAAATTTTAATATTTTTAAGATAAAACTTAAATGTGTCTCAAGACCATTTCAAGAAAGAGATCTTTAAGTTTGACAAAAATTTTTGGCTTAAGTTTTGTCTTAATTTTGACTATCTTACCGGATGTGGAAGTTTCAAAGTTTGGAAGTTAAGACAAAGCTTAGACTTAAGTAAAAAATAAACTTAAGTCAGTTTCTTGGAAAGGGCCGCAGAACTGTAAAACATTAAAATCAGTTGTGTTTTGTGATTTTGTTACAAACGGACGATGTCCGACACTCGCTAAAATCAAGGCCTGTGACTTCATGTTAACTATGCTTCAAATAGTCAGTTATCGACAGCAAGAGCTGATATGAGCGTGTGGCTTTGAATTTGACGCGGCATCCCGGTTCGAATTCGCTCAGGAACTGGTTTCAGAAAATCACTTTTCTCGCCGATGATCATGTCCCAAAATTCGAATGCAAGTGGTAAGTTTACTCGAAAAGCGTGCACTGGCGATCAATTTTCGAGGCGACATTCAAGTACGCAGAGATTAGTCCCTTGGCTCGGAGATAATCCCCGAATTTTACATGATTACTTTTCTGAAATTTAAGTATTTCATATGTCATGAAATGTATATTACGTAATTAATATTCAATGATGTTTCCCGCGCATTCTTATTATAAACCCATTTTCTTTTATTAACTGATACAATGAGAGAGGCGCGAATTCTTTCCACAGCGTACAATTGCCGATGTACGTTTTCCTCTATAGTTACATGTGTACAGGGTGAACAAACCAATGAAGTTGACTGTCAAAAACATCTGTGAACCTGTTCTCCCTTATGTTAAGGACTTATAGCAAATCCAATCAAATGCTTAAAGTAATTCTTAGGTAAAATTCTGCGACAATTTAAAATCGTATTAATTTGACCTCGAACCCCATCTGGACATAGTTAATACTTGATTGAATGCTACGTGATCACAGACTAAGACCGGTTATCATTACACTTGAATATTGGCTACGGCAATTAAACGTACCTGCATTCATATACCTGTGGTGTATGCGTACACCACTTTTCATTAGCTTTTGTCGAAATGATACTATCAAAAACCGCGGACAAAAACTAATAAATTTATTAGAAATAATACTAGTTGGTTGTTCAACTCGATACACCAGTTTCAAAATGAACAATCGCAGTCATCAAAAAGAGCAAGGCAACATCATATAACAATACAACTTTTTAAAATATTTGTTACTCCTATTAAGGACACGTTCCTTGAAATTGCGTTTGTCTTAAAGTATTGTTACTTGAGTGTCCTTTGAAAATTCTTAGTTCTTTTCGATTGTTTAGTGAAACCGGTGAAAATGTCCGTTAGTGACATAAAAATTATGCATTTATTTTTTCAGTTATAAAGTTAATCTTAAATTGGTAACGCGTCAATATCTACCGTTTTGTTACGGACATGCCAACGTTCACTCGCATGCAATTTTAAAAACGTGCTTCTCGGTTTCAGTTTATTTAGTCCTTTCATGTATATTTCGAAATGATTTTATTCGGATACAGAGCTAAGTTCGTACAATGACACATGCGCCTAAATGCGGTATATCTGAATCAGATAGCTATGTTGAAATATAGCAAAACACTTCTTATATAAAAAAATTCCATTCACAGAAAACTTGACACAGCTGAGGCAACATTTCTAATGTTTCAAGTTGAAATTTCACAATCTGCTTCCAAGCCATACACTGCATGTGTCGTACGGCTAACGAACTTCTTATGTAAACATGCAATAAAGGAATTATGACAAGCACGGAATTATGGCTATGAAACATACAAATACAATAACAATTCAACCACAACACAACCCAGACTTAAAGCAAACGAATATTACAATGGGTTACGTCATATTCAAGTGCCTACCCAAACATCGAAATACATTCAAGACATTGAGGTGCACTTTGTAATAGTACATTAACTTTTGGATAGCAGGAAACAATCCTCTCCGGCCCTCACACGCACCTCAAAGGCATTCCACTAACAGGATTTTTCTCATTCCCTGAGGGATGTTTGTCGAAGAGTCTATTGGCTTCTGACTTTTGGCTAAAATCAATGCCCGGATGTCTGTGTTAGCCCACGAAATCAAACCAAGGCTACATCAAAGATATTATATAGGTAACTATAAAATTTTTGGATACATGTCAGAAAATCTGTCTATAACTCGAAGCCAAAAGGCACAATCCGCAGCCTGCTCGAGAGCATACAAAAAAGCAAACAAAAGCCAAAAGCCAAAAGCCAAAAATCACCTTTTGTGTGCTACAGAGAAACGTGCTGCACAGGGCCATCACGCATAGTCTACCATCCTCACCTGTCAGACGCCAGGGGGCGGATCCAGGATTTTGAGTTAGGGGGTCAGGGGAGAGTATTACCCAGGATTTTGCCCGTCAGACGTTGTACCCCTAACTGCCAAATAGCATCTGGGAGAATTTTAGGGGGCCCATGGCCGCCACAGAGAGCCACACTATTTAATGTGCCACCCACACAATTGTTGATGAGATGACGGCCACGACGATAACTGATCTCAAGACTGATTTTGTTCTTGCAACGGTAGCCATAGCACTATCCTTTCCCCTACCTTTTGGGCATTATCCAAGAGGCTATAAAATTGGGTGCTCATCTCTATACAGACGAAATTAGTCCTTGATGCATGGGCGTCGCAGCACTGAAATAAGTGAGGGGGGGCTATGGTGCGCCGCCCATGTGATTATCCAGGTCAGTAGTATTCACTGATAATTCTCTTCTTTTCGCACGATAAGCAGTACTTTTCTCATGTATCGTTCTTACTAGCACAACTTTTTTCTCTTGAACCGCATCTCCTCCCTATTACATAAGATGTGATATATCTTACCTGGCAAGTATACTACACAGTACCAAGCACGTGCCCTTTGCAGTCACACCAGTAGCCAAGTGAAAGAAATGAATGTAGTTATTGAAAAAGGAAATGTGTTCGCAAGGCCTGAATCACTTCAGAAAAGTGGAGAGTAAGGGGAACAATTCTTCAATTGTCTAAAAACAAATGTATATTTAATCCGATTTTCGTCACTAAAAGCAATTCTTCAACCATTCTCTAAACCCACAACAATCACTGTGGGATCCTCAAAACAGTTTTGCAAACTCGTAAAGAAGGAATCAAACTATTCGCTAATCTCATTCATACGTGGCCCGTTAGCATATGGGTCTCACAGCTCGAGATTCATTCACTGTGTAGGGTGCGCCGAAGCGCCCACCAAACACTAAAACCAATTGTTGTGACTGATTGTTTTGTACCATTATGCTTCAGTGCCAAGGACACCATCGGAAGAGCTTCAGGTTAGTGGCTGCTGTTCTCACGGAATATTGTGTTGTTGAATAAGAAGAACTCTTCACACCACGTGAAACGTGGAGATGTAACGACACCTAGTGATTAGACAGGGAACCAGCCAGCAAGTCCAGTCGAAGCAGCCCTACAACTTAGAATTAATCTGCGACGAAATAAGGTCTCGTCCAAAAAAGTTGAAAGACTCTCATCGTTCTTAGCACAGAAATTTGGTATTGCATGCCCATTTAACTGATGGAGATTCCGGCTTAAGAAGGATTTACTTTTATTGGTTATTGACTGGATTTGGCGAGAAAATTGCGTCCAACATGGCAATTCAATTTACAAACACTTGTTTCACTAATAATCATGTAAACGTTATATTCATGTAAACATTATACTCATGTAAACATTATACTCATTATTTAATGTACAATGTCGCCGTAAATTTTATTTGCTTCATCCATTGCGTAAAAGGTAGAATTACAAACCGAGCTTTGAATGACTTTGGACGAATGCCCCGTACTTTTAATATCAAACCTCTGGCCTCACCTAGGCTTGAAGTTGGATCTTTCTACAACATGAAAAAGTACTTTCCATTTACATTTTACAAAATTTGCTTGCATGTCGACAGGCAGTGTATTATTTGTGCAGTGTCTACTAGCAGAAATATTGCACTTTAATATGTGTTAAATAAACACAAAATGACCCTTTTATTTGTGGATTCACCTCGGCTCAAAGTTGTTTACGATGTGTTTATTTTATTGAATGTCATTAAATGAAAGGCAACTTTCATAAACAGACGCTTATCACTCCACCTACCAAAAGAGAAAGATCAGTGGAAAACAGGTGTGTCGGGATTACAGACTCCTTTCCCTCCGGCAGTGCGTTCAGGAATAATTTACAGTAATTTATACCGACGAGAAAGGCGGCAATGGTGATAAACAATTTCGAAAGTCAGCGAGGATGCGCTATTATTAGGCCTTAGTTAAACATCTGTTGACACCAAATTAAACGCAATAATTCAACCACTGTTGTATCGAGAGCCCGGTTATGTGATTATCTCGAATCTCAATGATAACTTACTCCCCTCCCTTGAGCAATTTGGGTATATTTAGTTATTAAACTATTTGAAGAAGAAAATTTTGTTTTGATAAACAAGTTTACCAGTTCCTAATTTGGTTGTAATGTGATATTTCATTTCAGGTAACTTATGTGGAAACGACTACCAACCGTCGGCGACGGAGTACGTCGTGAAAAGAAGTTAAAGTACTCGTGTTGTGTGTCATTTGATTTGAAAAACATGTTGCGTAATAGTTTTCTTCACAGTATTCTATACACGCCGGACTCAGTACGTCGACAGTGCAGAGTGTGATTTGCGGAGGACCGACGTCAGAAAATAATATATAGCTTCAATTACTGCCCTAGAATCCACATTAGGTTAAATCCTAAAATTACCAATCGAAAATTGACTGTACTGCAAATACGCGCATATTGGCCAACTTTTTGATGTCGGGTAATACTCCTATATACCATGTGTCTCCAACTCTACCCAAAACAACGCATTTTTCAGAAATATTTTTCTCAAATGTTTGGTCCATAGGCGCAGGTACATGTACTCTCGTTTTACGAACATGACTGGATTGCAAGTTTCAATATTAAAAGCATGCCGCTCTCATTCTCTTAGTTTTGCGCCTTAATTTAACTTGAAGACCGCTGATTTCAAAAACATCAACCTTCTGCGCGTGCGTATTTCCTCGTTCAAAGCAACGTCATCGCCGTGTCATCCTGTGGTTGAATTGAAATTGGTTATTACAAACACCCCAAAATTCCCCTAACGACCGTATCACCTTGGCGACAGCAACTCGCCAGCTGTGGCAAGCAACTTACAGTACATGTATGTATGCCTATGCACCTATATCAGAAATAATGCGTTTTTCAAAGAAAAATCTTCGCTCTAATTTTCGCATCGATGAGCATGCGTTTTACTTCTGCTTCCTGGCGGAGGCGTTTGTCCTTTTTACAGGCATACACGAGCATATTACCTTTTTGTGGACACAGACACAACAAGAAAGGCGCACCATTTTGCCCAAACGAAATAATTCAAGCCTCTTGGCTTGACAGCACAGTTCTAGATTAGAACTTGTACAGACTTAAAACTTGTGAAGTTCTGTGCTATAAGAATGACAGTTAACAGATGAACAGTTCCATGACTAACTTGGGAAACAACTTTAAAAGTTTTCGCATTCATAAAAGGTGGATAGAACTAGCACATTATAATATTAATAAGACCTGGACATCGTATACTGTTTGGACGGACATTAAAGAAACGTTTGCTTGGTTTAAATCCTATAACTAACCTTCCCGGTGAAACCTGCAAAATGACGACGGTTGTAAACTAAGAAAAAACAAACAAAAAGTTTTAAAATTAAGATGCAACTAAATGAACCATGACGTATCATGCCAGGCCAGTGTATCATTTGCAAGATTCTTTACTAAATTCCACTTGTCATATGACAGAGATTATCTAAAAAACTAAATGGGGTACACTTATATCCGGGGCATCACTTTCAAGTTCAAATGATTGAAGCATATTTTTGGTCACCTTTGAATATAAGAGCACGGGTCTAAATATGCGCATTATACGGTAACGGATCAGGTACACGTATGAATTAGCAATAAGAGCCTGGCTTAAATTGTTTTTAAGACCAGAACTCAATTTTGACTTGAGTAAAGAACATTACGAGAACGATTTTATAACACTAAAAAGCTTACACCAGTTAAAAGTCAAATTTAGACCAATCAACGCACGAGTTTAGTGTCTCTTTTTAAAAGTGTTTCCACATACACGGCATGCGCCTTACGCAAATAAATTTTATTTTAAAAACTCCATGAAGGTGATTTTAGCGCAGGTTAGTTCAGTCGAAACCCAAATAGTGCTCATTCCTCACAACTCCGAATATTTTCAAACTTAACTGAATTTAGTATGATTTAATGTTCATTTTTGGTGGTGCACCGCCGTAATTATTGACAGCTGATGACTTAACTGACGTCACATGCAGTGAGGTTTCCGTGGAAATCCCGCCTACTTTTAAAAATGTAAAAAATAATTACTGTAAAATCAGGTAAGTACAAAAAGGGCTGGAGATATGGAAAGGTAAGAGTATCGTTAAAGGCCAACTTTTTATTGTTTTTTAATCATGATTTGTCAATTTGCCATGGGCACACTGCAAACACCGATTTACGAAAAAAAAAAAACAAAAAACAAAAGCGGGACCTCTTGGTAGTTTGAAAAGATAATCCACACTCGAGTTTTTGAGTTCAACAGATATTAAAAAGCTTGTAGTTAAAACTGCAGAATGCACGAAAAGAGGATCTTTCGTCGTTATATAAATGCAAACATTACGTCAGAGGTGTGTGACGTTATTTCCAACTTAGAAGGAACGGTGGACGACAAATGCTTCGCCAAGAATCTTTCTGAAAGTGAGTGTTTTTCAGAAAGATACTCAAGATCGTTAATGCTTATTAATGCATATTGACTGCCTCCATATCTCTTCAATAGTTGAAACAAAATGAAGCTGTACAGCCATCAAACGTAAGTTGTTCCAGACGCCCCACTACACAACTTGCTAAATTGGTAAGCGTAAAGTGTGGACGAAGGAACCGATGATTGCGTGAATATGACATGATGTCGCAGGTATTCTAAAAATTTTCTAACACCTTTTGTGGATATTTTCGCATTCTGTCACGAAGTTATCAATAGCCTGAAACGCTCGAGGAGACACATCGTCTTTAGAAAATTACGTTTCGACCAATCTATTTCACGGCCTGCTTCCGTCTATAGATATATTATAGTACCGGGATTGTAAACCTCGGTGCGTCTTTTATTTATGCCATTTGATGAACGTAAAAAGTCATTAAATTGACAGTTATTGTCTACGTGTAGTCGATCAATCGGGATTTATTCGTATTTCATTTGGGCAATTAATGGGTAGGCATTGATAAATCACTGGACTTGCTCTGTTCTCATGAATGGCCTCACATTCAGGGTTGGGTCAGATCAAAGGCCCAAACGCCAAAATTCCTCTGAAATGAACAACAATACTTTCAAGTAGTCCCATCAAGCATGAACACCATGCCCCCAACACGTGGACACACTCTATGTCAGAAGCACGTCGATCCATGTTAGCCGTGTAAACTGTCATGCGCCTGTACTATTACAAAGAGGCTAGTAAAAGGCATCGCAATACAATTGAAATTAGACGAAACATCATTCCAAAACCAGGTTGAATTTCCCATTTTATGATGCATGTCACTGGCGAATTATACTTTACTGGTAGAAATTCTGGCGGGCATTATTTGTCTCGTTTGACTGCCTACTCCGAACCGGTGTAACTTTGGTCTTTCCCAAAAGGCAAATTCGCTTCGTTTTGCCCTGTTTAGCTGGCTAGGATCAAGAATCGAATTAGGTCTTTTACTCTGATAAAATCGATCTCCTATTTCGGTTATCAACAAGAACATAGAAAGCATCAGAGACTCAGCAAAATACATAAAATTTTACTGGGATTAGCTAAACCTAAAATTGCTTATTCGAAAACTGCACACGAACACATTGCCTGCGACTTGAGTTGTCGGTTGTATTTGACACTAATTCAAGATCGTTTACCCCAAAGCGCTTCGGTTGACAGCTAAACATCGGGGAAATGGAGCAATGTTTCTGACCACAATGATGTCCTGTCGGCCAATGAAAATTCACGGAATAAAAGTTAATTACATAGCAAAAGTATTGGTTACATTTTGTTTGCAACATAAAAACGATTGGAAATCAACATCATGAAATAATATACAATGTACGTATACACATACACGCATGCACGCACGCACGCGCGCAAGCACGACACATTTATTTTTATACCAGTGTTGATATTTTTAATTGGTTGCTAATATTCGTAACTGCCGCTCGTACAGATATCAACAGCACTTCAAGTATTTAATATCATGTTAATTTATGTTAATTTCAGACCCGAACCCTACTGTTTTCTTTCGAATGACTATCTGGTATGTAATGCATATCATTAAATATATTGCAAGAATATGTAGCTGGGATTGGCTATCCACAGTATGATTTCTGGTTAAATAAAAGTATTCACAAAAAGAAATGTGAAAAACAAAAACAGCACCATGTTTCATGAAGATCATTTCTACCCATATCGAGAACAAACAAGGTTATATGTTTAATCAGGATTTTTGTAGGACCTATTCTTCAGCCTTCAGGAAAATGTTCAAGTATTTCCTTTTGTCATTATTGCGGTTAAATAAGATACTGGAAAAATGTCCAAATTTAGCTAGTAACTTCCGAGAGGCACATCTTAGATATGGCTAATTAGACTCAAGTGTATTGGTCACTGTCCAAAACGAAGTGCTTTTAAATTGTTTCATTTTGGCTTGAGTGGCTGTGCAAACGGCACCCTCAAAGTTTCCATTACAAAACCAAAAGGTTGCATAAAACAAAACGAAATGATTATTTTTAAAATTGTAACAACGCTACTGAGATTTCGTGTCAAGGTAATTGTATATGCCACCAACAATCTAAGACCGCCAACCTAAATGTTATGCCCTAGTGACAATAATGAAGACGCCATGACTTTGTTAACACAGGCTGTATCAATCTCGAAACCAACGCCACATATGCTGCAACGGTGGAATACCTAGGAGACTGTGCAAGTCAGACCGATCGCCCTTAGGGGTGGAAGGTCCTGTTTAAGTATTGCTCCGACGAGATGAACTTTTGCGCCGCGAGTACATTTGTTTGATAACTCATTCTAGCTTCTAAAGGAAAAATAACGAAATAAATCACGAGATCTTTATCAAAGTTGCAGAATGTGAAGGCAAGCATACATCGTGGAACCCGGCTCGTGACGCATGTGAGATGATTCGAGAATTCATCGGGATGGGTGTCATTTTGACCCCGTGACCTCTTTTCTACGGAAGGTCCTACTTTTAAAGTATTATTTGATTGGGAAAAATCGGTGAAAATGACTACCAATACAATTCGAATATCAGCTAATATGAAAATTGTTTTTGTTTAGAGACTAGATTAGAGGTGACGGCAGACCGGCCAATGGAAAACTTTGAAGGAGAGACCGCTTGGCGGCAAATTAGAGACGCGTCCGACATTGTGTGGCAAAACTTGCAACGTAACAACGAAGAGCTTAAAACAGTGGACTGCACATGCGATGCAGAAAATATAATCTGGGAAAACACAAAGGGACCTCTGCGCGGACTACCCAAAGGAGTATGTTCATGTGACCCAACTCAGCTTTCTGATTGGTTCGAATTCTATATTCACGACTTGATTGCAACCGCGACTCTGGTGATTGCCTCGGTATTTGTTGCAGTTCTCACGTTCTATACTACAAGAAAATATATGTTTCCTTCCAGATTCCGAAAAGGAATCACAAACATTCTTTCAGAAAATAACGAGATCGGTGACCACAGACAAGCCAAAGTAAAATGCTGCACGAAAACTGGAATTCGTAGCCACCTAAAGAGGCGTCGTCAAGGAAACGCGACGGCTATGATATCAGTGTCACCGGAAACAAGTCCAGATGTAATAGCTAAGATACCTGAAGTGTTCGAACCTAGACCAATTGAAGTCAGAAAAGCATTTAGCGCCCCACTCCCATCGCGTGATGACTTAGTTGGGCGTAAAGAACGGGCTTTGGTGAGTCGGTTGGGTTGTTAACGTTTCTCAATTCAACTGACGGATTACATGTTCTCAAGTCGAGTCATCAGGCTCACCTTCCTTTGAATAGACTGCAGTTGACGAAACAACGCCAAATGTTTTTTTAACATGTCGTTACAATGCAACTTTCAGGGATAGCATGGTAAACACCTACGACTATCGAAGGACCGACAAACTCCACGTTGGGATAGTTGCTGAATAGGATAAGCTTTTAGAAGTTTCTAGCTTTAACCGTGTTTTTGTGTGATTTTTATTACAAATCTCCAATATTTACGTTGCCTGCCAGACATTCTCTGAAATCAAGGCAGACGTTTTTATTATTTCAGTGCGCATAAGACACCCTGCTACTTTTAACTTCACACATGGGATTCAGCGGCAGTCTTGCGCCTTCTTTTTGGAGTTGGAAGGTTTGATTCAGTGCTACTGCTAATTTCTGTAAAATCCTATTTTTTCGTCCAAAATGTCAGACGATTTTAACGCCACTTTTACACTTTTCTTTGAATCAAAAATGTATTCTTATAATTTAATTAGTTTGACTGCTCCTTACAAAATTTGCTAAATCAGCAAGCACGAGCAACGGTTAGGGCGTCAGCTAATGGAGGACTGTGAGGATAGGTCACGTGTTTTGATCTACTGAGAGTACAAAGAAAGGATTTTGTTTTAGATGAACACTACTTCGTGCTCCCAGGGAAGTACTATTTACGCAATAGCAAGTGACGGAAGCAATTTTGGGCAAAATATCCAAAACAGTACACAGTCTAAGTGCACATGATAGTTAAAGAAGCCGCTACGAGCACTTCAGGTTTTTAAAAGCGGTAAATTAACCGATTCACAACAGAATTATAACGTTTGTTTTTTAACTCCTAAGAACCCTAAAGTCCGCCACGATTGGTCACTGTTGGCACAGAGGTCAGGTGACGGGTTGAATTGCCTGCTAACGACTGCACCAAGAGAACACTTAACAAATAGCGCGTCCTGGCCAATAGTTGCTCACCACTGGAGGCAATGAACATTCAAAAGAGATTTGCACTGACTTCAAGAAGAAAGATTTTGCCCGGTGACAACGATATATCGTAATATATGAAATCGTATATCTCCTGTCATATATCTTTATCAAACTTGGAAATAGACTTGTATTCATTAAACACAGTGTGCATCATCTGCAATTCTTAATTTGCGATCAATCGTTACCTGCGGCTGTCGAAGAGGCAAATGAATTTTGGGCGAAACAGACAGAAAAAATTAAACTCGGCACAGAGAAAGACGGTTCGCCGGAGACTGCCAAGCTCCTTGTCAAAATAAAATTCATATCTGTGGGCAAGATATCGCTGCTTGCTCTTGATGACATTTGCATAATTTTCTTGACCCCTCTAATACTTAGGAGATTTCACCATTCAGCGTTAACAGTTCGAGTTTCCTAGTCAGCAGTGCAGCCAGTGTCGGATTTATAGGGAGACAAGGGGCCCCTCCTAGATCTCCTCCTCCTTAAGGAAAAATCTTGACACGAAAGGACATATCATGTCAAAGTACAGGAAAAAAGATGACAATTGATTTTATCGCCACCCTCCAAGAGCATTACCCTTTAACATGACAGGATGTATATTTTTGCAAAAGCAGGAAAAAGAAGAGACCAATTCGACCATCGGTCATCCCTCCGACCGAGAACTCCTTTCTAGAGAGGATTCTAAATGATTTGATTTATGAACATAATAATACACAATCTTAGATGTCGTCACTGACTAGTGGGCAATACACTCAGCTTCAATAGATTATTTAGGTTAAACAACACATACCTGTATACATACGTGCATCTTTATTTACACAAACCAATACACAAAATTAGTAATTAGTTTTCAGTTAAATAAACACCCAGAGTTCGGTAAAATTTGGAAGGTGTGGTATTGATAACACGTTGCACTGTGCCACGATAAAGTGACAAACTACTACGGAGAAAGTTGGTAGACAAGAACTTAAAGGAATAAAACGTTCTGTCATCTCCATGACTTCTTGTTTCGAAAACCTTTACAATAGGACCGTCCCGAATTACACAGCGATAGAACCCTCCTTCGTACGGGAGGTTAGAAAACGCGTGGCCTCGGTTTGGAAATCAGGCACATTTTGGAGTCTCCATTGATGTCGGGAAGGCGAAGAATTTCAGATCACGCATCTACGGGTATCTGTCCAATTTATCAAACTTTCTCACGTTGGAGTTGCAGCCTGAAGCACAGCAGTAATACTTCGTTGGAAATGGGGTGACGATTAGAGTAATGCTACTGAGAAAAATTTGCAAAGAATCAGATAATAATAAATAACAAGTGAAACTCCAGTGGCAAGAAAACGAGGCAGCAAATGTGCCTGACGGATTTTCACGGCATTGTGGGTGAAGATTCAAGTGTCTCTGCGTAATCCGGGACGGCCCTATTGGCTGCATTTCTGAAACGGTGACTTGTTTCAATTATTCCATCACAGCACGCTGGTTCGATAAATAAGGGAGACACCTACACTGTACTTCTAGCAGAAAGGATCGTTCAATATTATTTTCACATTAACAATAGCCAATGAATTAGCTCAGCCATATTAGGCTGTTATTGAGACCTCCCTTTTGAGGTTTCTATTACAATTTAGCGAATTAAATACCAGGTATCACTTTTTAAATAATAGGGCCACCTAAATCATTTTCGTCGGGGACCTCTGAGATACTACCCCCAAGGATAGGATTTGTAGACAGAAATTGCTTTAGGTTCCTTTAAATTAGAATGTTCACGAACACCTATGCTGGTCATTGACAGACCGAGAACCCGTGAACTGTTCCATGATGACCACATGAAAAGGAAAGATGCTCACGTTTTACTGGGTTAACTAAGCCCTCAACAGTTAGTCATTTCATAGCACTGGAAATCATAAAAACAAAATCCAACAACTTTGTGTTCTTGAAACATCGTCATTTTAATTAAAAGCTCTGGGGATATTTCGTCTGAATATGTGCGTGTCACGTTTTTTCGCACTTTCTAAAAATGCGGAAAGCGGGTGTACGCAATGCAAGTTGCAAAAACTCTGGAGGGTCCTCACACAAAGTGTTAATCCGGCCCTGAGTGCAATCAAAATTGTCAAAACGGCACCAGTTGTCGTAATACTCAAACTGGCACAATTTGCCGCAAATTACATCAAGGATTTTCTGCACCAAGGTCTTTGCAAAAATGGTCATAATTTGAGGGTTTGAAGTTTCGTGTTTTTTGACGTGTCCGTAGAGGGACGGGGGCGTGCACCCTGGACCATCCCCGAAATCCGCCCATTTGAAAGTCAACAGAGTAGTTTAATTATTTTTGTTTATATTTAATGTTTATTAGGTTCAAAATTTCATTTCTTGAATTTCAAGTGATTCGTTTCCTATTTGTACATGCACATGTCTTAGACCCTATCAGAAACTCTTCCTGCAATCACGGAAAAGGTTTTCAATCCAGTGAAAGTTAATGTTTATTACAACTTCTATTTGAGTTTTCTCGACCAGAACATTGGAAAAAGCTTAGCTACCAAAGTTTGGACGGTTTGTGGTCTCAAACTCTGTACTAATTTTGTAGTTTGTGCAACTAACAATTTGTGGCCCAAGAATGTTCTTGCATGTCACGTAGAGTACTACGCCTAGCAACAATGAATAGAAGTTCGCGTTAAATCAAACAAGAACAATGATTGTCAACTAACATTAGACGACTGCAATCCGTTAAATGGCCTACAGTTTTGAGAAAATTCATGATTTGTGTCGACACCGCAGATATAGTCTACTTAAGAAGCATAGNGGGTAATGCTTTTCGTGGGCTCATGCTGTTTTGCCGCCTGATAGGCTACGGATGTGAGCAGGCTATGTAAGTCCATAGCCTAGCACGCCATCTTTTGATAATCCACCTGCCGGATTTATTCCAAACTCTAAGCTCTAAGATTTATAGACACGAAATTCCGCTGAGGCCCGACCTTTCGGCAAAGTATAATGCGTGCTTTTGACTTCACTCAATTATACACAGTTCTTACTTTCGTACTGTTAACAACACTCATGTCATAGAAAATGTGACTTCTTTAGTTAGGTATTTTCTTACCATTTTAGACCTACATGTACATTTAAACTGGAGGAGATGCACCATACACCAAAACACAACCATAACGCGATCTTCAAATTGCATTTTCATTCACGTCCCATACTCACACTGGGAGACAATTGCTCATGTTTTCTTTGCTTGTGAGGTATGCAGGAAGCAGAGGGTACAGCTTTTCCAGACACTCGAGCAATACCCCAATGTTAACAAAAATATTCTGAAATTCCGCAATTGTACAACAAAATTATTTTTTTTTTCTACATGGATGCCAAGAACTCAACCCAAATGAAAATAAGGTTTTATTAGAAATAGTATCAAAATTTTTTTATAATATTAAATCTCTTTGTGTAAGTGGATAAAATTGTGTAAATGTGTATGAAAATGATTTATTTACTTTCCTAATCATATGTCATTGTAATCTTACCATAAGCTTTTTAATTTATGTATTTGTGTATATGAACTGCATATAGATTACTTCGTATTTATTTAAGCCAGATATAATGCCTCTTGACTCTCTGGGTTATGTATACGTGCATTGAAGATTTCGTAATAAACATTAAAAAAATTGGGAGAAACAACAAACATGAGAATAGACCAGGAAATTGGCGACCATGCTTATTCGATACAAAGTACGTTTATTTCCGTGAGACGTCATCATGTACACTAGTAGAACGGAAAATGCCGAATATTGTATCGAATGAGCGTGGTGGCGACGGTGGTCGATCCCTTCACGAATTTTGTCAGATCAAAAACAAAAAAATGAACGAGTAGCTCCGTTTTAATACGGCTCCAAAGTCGGTTGATAGTATAACTGAGATTTTGTCAAAAACACCGAATAAAATTATTTTTCTACTTCCCATGACGTTTTTTCAAACAAATAAGCGAAACTGTTTCAAAGTGAGATCTATGAAGCGAAACCGAAACCGACGAACTAAACAGCTTACTCTTCTTCACATTGTGAATCCAGAACGGCGTTCAGTGGACGCAGGAATTCACGCGTAACGGCTGGGTAAGATCACTTTCTTCTCAATCCATGTCAATGTCTTGGGCGATCTTGAATTTTTGCGAGTTACTTTGATCTGCGGGACTCAGGCGAGGTGGTTTCGCACGGAAATGTGGGCGATGACCTTATCCAAGAGAAGTAGGTTAAAATTCAATTTATATGGAAAAAAGCCGATACGGACGAGACTTAACAAACAGAGGGTAAATCCGTTGCACTATATGTTCAAGTTACAGGATGCTTTCACGTCCGCTTGGCTTGTTCACAAAATTGTAGATTACAGAAGTACAGCAATACCAGACGAATCGGATCTCTTTTAGTTCATGATCATTCATAGAAATAACGTGTAGTAAGTTGACAATGAAGGCTGGCCATACCAATTAGGAGACAGGTTACGTCATTATAATTAAAGGCGAAGGCAACCTTTTTTCATGTCATTTTGAGCTAAAATAAGGTTGGTTGGTTATCCTAGACATATTTTCCACTTAATTACAGATTTTCGTAATTTTATTAATTACTCGTCCGCTACTCCGGAAGTGACGTTTTAGGAGGCAAGCGTTTCCCGCCACTTGGTTTTGCGTTGAGTTTACCGTGCGAATCTGTTGTGTTCTATTTTTGTTTTGTGCTGTTTTTCAACAATTGTCACCACCACTTTCCATCGGTGAGTATTCTGCGGCAACATAGGTTAGTAGAGAACTCAACTACGTTGGATTTAGGGATTGCTTAGGGTGTTGTAAGCTGAAAATGGCTGGACTCGGTGACCCGTATCACAGTGACAGTAGTGTGAGTGACGGAGACCTTGTTCACAGCAGTGGTGA